>JARUPZ010000023.1:4283038-4315538 GCA_031213475.1 Nereocystis luetkeana
GAGGCTTTCCGCTTTTGACTTTTATTTTATGTTTTACTGTAACTTTCCCCCCCCCAACACACGCCCCCTCTCGAGTATACTCCGAATGTGAGGCGGGAGGGAGGGACGGGAAGACGAGGTAGGGGAGGGTTTCAAGGTCCGAATGGCGGTTATCGAAGTTGCTTTGAGCAAGGGGGAGCTTTTGCTCGCCAGATACGAGAATCTGCTTTGAATACATACCTGATACGTACCACCTCGTGAACGGTTTTTGTCGTTCGTGCGGTCAAAAGCAAGACCCCCGCTGCTGTTGCTGGCTTTTGGATGACGCACCAGTTGTTTTTGCGTGCAGTTTCTAAAAATCAAAGCGATGGGTAGTAATGACGTCGATGAGGAATGGCGTACATATTATGCGGCATATAGTGTGTGCATGGCGTGATGAGTCGTAGTCCCTCGTGATGTGGGGAGGTTTTGGCTTTAGTCGGAGGCTGGAGGCTGATTTGAATCGATCATAAATGACGAAGGTGAAGACACCGCAGGGACTCTTTGTTTTCGTTTTTTTTCAATTGTTGTTACCGAGTGTCGGTAAGCTTGTTCGGAGCTTGGGTTTGGATCGGTTAAACGATAAAAGTGAACTAAGACAACCCAACAGCAGCAAGGACTCAATCGCTTTTTTTAGTTACCTTGAAGTTGTGTTTGAGGAAACAAGAAGTTTGACCTGTTATTTTTGCCGCCAACGTACATTTTTAGGCCGAATATGTCCGTTGACGGCAGCCTTTCCCCCTGACGGATGGACAGCTGTAAAGCCCCTCGACGGACGGACGGACGGACGTGAAGGAAGTGGCTCGTGCTGCGGTAGGGGTATTAACCCTTTTAGGGCATACATACATACATACATACATACATACATACATACATACATACATACATACATACATACATACATACATACATACATACATACATACATACATACATACATACATACATACATACATACATACATACATACATACATACATACATACATACATACATACATACATACATACATACATACATACATACATACATACATACATACATACATACATACATACATACATACATACATACCTGGTACATACATACATACATACATACATACATACATACATACATACATACATACATACATACATACATACATACATGCATACATACATATATATACACACACATACATACATACATGCATACATACATATATATATACACACACATACATACATGCATACATACATACATACATACATACATACATACATGCTGTTATAGTTCCCCCTCATCAGCTCTTAAGGGGGCATACGCGAGGGAACATAAACGAGCAGGCACGCCACAAAACGACGTGATTGTTACAGTGTAAGAAATAGCAGTAAGAAATAGCAAAACGAAGACCGACCACCATGATGTTGACTGACTGCTATTGTCACAGCATTGGTAATATAGAGATAACACCATGCGGCCACAAGCACACATCGGTCGGGTGGGATAGTACACTCTTCTCTCTCTCACTGCTGTTCGTTCTGCCGAGGCACTATTTGACTACTATACGTGCACTACAACGACGGGTTGCTGTACTGAATCAGGCTGCTCGTACTCGTAGATAGCGTGATGCTGCTATTACTACTACTGTACTGCTACTACTACTGCTGCTGCTGGTCGTACTGCAGATTGCTCGCCATAACACTGTCATGGGTGCCTCTACCTGGTGGTGGCGTTTACTATTATTATTAATAATACTACTACTCAGTACTACTCGTACACTGTACCATATATTACTCTCGAAAATAAGCGCGCGCGGGGGGGGGGGGGGGGGGGGGGGGGGCGTACTCATTTGTCGGTTGCCTTAGTCATCATCTCTTGACCATTGACCACGCATCCCTTACGAGACGGAGCGCCTTTCCAACTTCAAATATTATTACCATTTAGGTGCTCATAGCTGCTGCATGTTTTCCCCATACATACATACATGGAACAATGTGCTGATCTTATCCCCTTCCTGTTTCGCCGTCCGTGCTATTAATAACTATCCATTATATCTACCGGGAGCATATTGATTCTTCGAAAAAATCGGGGTGGTCGGGTTGGAATCACGCAGAAGACGCTCAATCAATACCGACGGGGGCATTGGAGAAAGACGCCGAGCGTTGGCGCAGCCCCCCCTTCCTGATAATTTCATGGGTGTTTCAGGTAGCGACGTTCATATATACCAAATATCGTGGTTTGAGGGACAAAACACCCAGCACTCATTGATGGGTCGTACGAGGTTTTCAGATTCAATTCATGAACGATCTTGGTTTGATGGACATTTGTGTTACCTTCGATGGCAAGTAAGTCATTTCGAAGCAGATCGGAGGAAGGCGAAACGATGCAACGTTGTATGAGCCGCTCTGTTTTGCTCGTTACTTTGTTTCGCATGGCAAGTTCAAGGACCATGCTGCGGACGAACGCTGGGAGAGAACTCCTTGACGTACTGCTTTTTAACAAAACACAACAGCAGTAGTAAAGGAGTGGTCTGGTGGTCATATCGCGCTTTTTCCCCTTTTCACCTCTCCTCGCGAATAAATGAAGTCCGCCGCAGAAAATTCAAAACAAAATCAACAAGTGTGAAATGAGAGTCAAATAAATAATCGTTTGTCCAAGATGGTTTTGTCCGTCGTCCGTAACATTTTTCAGATGAAATGATCTGCATGCAGTTACAGAAAAACACGTCGTTGTGACGCGTAACACAGTCCTGCGTACGACCGACCGCGTTCAACACATTCGCAGTTCGCGTTAGTACAAAAAAAGTCTCTCGGGTCTGAAACGCCTCTCAAGTTCACTGGAAATCTCCATTTTTGGAGCTAAGACTGACTTCCAAATGTATGTGGGATCGGTCGCCTTTCGCACCTTTTCTATTATAGGTGAAAAACATGCAAAACTGCAGCCCTGATTTTCAACAGAGGTGAATGACCCTGCATCTCACACAAAACGAAACGGCACAAAAAGGTGAGATCGTGGAAGACAAGATTTGAGTAGTTGTACGAGTATGTGAAGCAAAATGCCAAGAAAAGTGAACAGAGAAAATTGGATGGCAAAAGTCTCATTTGATATTACAAAGAACTATATGTGCTCCCGTTTTTTGCCGCTCTTTTTAATACCATCTCTCCATCGGGAGAGGGAACAAGGATGTTTCGAGAGTCGCGAAGCCACACGAGAAGCTAAACGACCCCATGTAATCGAGCGAAACATCGAGTAGGGACCGACCGCCACGAACGCTACAAACAGACGAATACTTCCGTTCGCCAACTCGCTCGTATCACAAGTCCGGCATGGCACCGCTTTTTTTGGTCCGTCCGTGCTCCCCAACACACCACAACGGCCACAAAAAAAACAAAAACGGCACACACGCCGCTATATTGTCGGGACCCCCCCGCAGACGGCATCATCAGCATCAGCATATTTTCGGCGAACTTTATTCCCGCATGTCGTGGCTCTTCTTGCTCCATCGTCTGACACATAAAACATGCCATCACCCTCAAGTGGCACTTCGACACGCTCTCCGCTCGCCGTGACTTCTACTCTTGCGGATCCCAGTATCCAACAAAACAGGTCGTCAAAACTGCTCTCTGCCCCCGCCCTGCCGTCCTCCCTTACAACTCAGCAGGCGCCCTAACACGGTTTTCCCGACCCCACAACCCACATTAACGCTCTCCCTACTTTCTTTGCCCTACCACTCCCCCCCCCCCCCGCCCAAAATCCGCCTCCTTGAACATATCAAAACCTAGTAAATGTTAACAACCAAAACATACAAAAGCACACCGCATTCGCACGGCTAGGGTGAAGGCGGCAAAACCAACTCGACTCAGATCCAACTACACCAGCCAAGCGCTAGAAAACGGCACTGGGTAACAGCACGAATAATAGTGAAATGGGGTGTGTTTCTTTCTCCCTTGTTTTGCCTGCGCCAACCAATAAGCACAATACGCCCGGGAACTCTCCACAAAAAAAAAGTTATTTTCTTCAGAGGTCCTCAACGACGGTCCCGTCCGCGTTTCCGGGGGCCTCTTCTGCCTCTCCCTGGTCGGATGTCCACAGGGTGAGGTTGTCGCGCAGGAGCTGCATGATGAGGGTGGAGTCTTTGTAGGACTCCTCGGAAAGCGTGTCGAGCTCCGCGATGGCATCGTCGAACGCCTGGTTGTATTGCAAGAGCAAGTTTGGGTGGAAGGGAGGGAGGGGGAGAGGGGGTTGGGAGTGCGAAAAAAAAAAACGGACGACCGAAGTGGTCATGAAAGAGAAAAAAGTGCCAATGCTCCCATCGGCAACAAAAAACGATCTGACGTCAGATGAATTAGCATGTACGCACCTAAACTCGATATCGACAGATATCATATGAACAACGGAACTCAGTCGGGTGAAACAACCAACCAATAAAACTACACCATGAATTGCGAGACACACGTGTACGTGGTGTAACTCGGTTCAATTTCCAGGTCAGACACAATACTCCAAACCCCCCAAAAAAAACAAGTACGCACAGCTGTTCAACGCTAAGCCAGAGCATTCCCCACCTATGCATGCGCGAGCATACACTTCCGTCGGTCAAGAAAACATGCAAAAAACGGCGAAACTTGATCAACTTACCGCCTTCGCCAAGTTGCAGGCGCGTTCTGGGGAGTTGAGGATTTCGTAGTAGAAAACAGAGAAGTTGAGGGCGAGGCCCAGGCGGATGGGGTGCGTCGGGGGGAGGTCCTGGTTGGCCAGCTCCGAGGCTGACTGGTACGCGTCGAGCGCGTCAGACGCGCTGGTTTTGCGGTCCTCCGCGGACTGGAACTCGGCAAGATACCTGTCGACGCCATCGAAACAACGAACGCATCATGTACGAGGAGTTAGGACGGCCTCGCAAGGTATTCATAGTGAGTAAACTGACTGTACCACAACCAAAAGGCATATTATACCTGTAACTGACTCCTGGCGATGCAATAGAAAAAAAAACGGGTAATCTGAATACAAGGGATCGGAAAAAAAGGGAGTTAGGGCCTGGCCACCTCCCAAAGCTTGATGGAGAGATTCTTGACCGGTGCAGATTTTTTTTACACGCGCTACGCATGCCGTTCAGTTCCGTGAGAAAAATACCAATGTGTCGGCTTTTCAAGTTTTAACACAGATGTGAACAAACTCATGTTTTAAACATACAAATCTTGAGAGGAAACTTGCTTGTATTATGTAGTTTTCGATTCGGAGATGCAATCTGATCAAAACAATAAAATAAATAACCTAAATTTATACCAGGGTATTCAATTAAATTCGCACTGAAAAAAGAGAAAAGTATTCATGTTCCTCCATCAGGCACACGAGATGAAAATACATTTGGGCCGTACGTAACAAGTACCTACGAGGAGATGCATCACTGAAAGACCAAAGTGCACAAACACTGCAAGAGGCAACGGGGGCAGACCTGATTAAAAAAAAAGAACAAAAAACCTACCAGGTACAACTCAACAACCTTTCCACAATACAAACGCACGCGCAACCAACGTTTTTTTTTGTCAAGATCCATGTTCCGAGTACGTTGTCTGTCAGATACGGAGCCAGCCTCCATATCTGCGCACAAACTTCAACGTGAGCCTCTCGGAAAAAAAAACTCCATTTCAGGAGTGTTCCATTCCGGGCACAAACTACTCGAAATCAGAGTCCTTTGTCCCCCACCAAAAACGGAACTGCCCTTCAACGTGAGCCTCTCGGAAAAAAAAACTCCATTTCAGGAGTGTTCCATTCCGGGCACAAACTACTCGAAATCAGAGTCCTTCGTCCCCCA
The DNA here is from genome assembly GCA_031213475.1 of Nereocystis luetkeana. Classification (NCBI taxonomy): domain Eukaryota; class Phaeophyceae; order Laminariales; family Laminariaceae; genus Nereocystis; species Nereocystis luetkeana. The sequence continues at coordinate 4,288,854 of JARUPZ010000023.1, forward strand.
CCAAAACCGTAACTGCCCTATAACAGTGCAAAGAAAAAAAAACAAAAGTTGGCGAGCAGGGGGTGAAAGGTAAAAGGGGCTGTCATGCCAGACCCGATGCAGGAAAAACATGTATATAAAAAAACAACGGGAGATCCGTATCTGCCGAGGGGAGCGGGAAATAGATACCAGCAGAAAAAAAATACCCCCCCCCCCCCGCTAAAAAGGAAATACTACTACCGCTGAGTAGTGAAAAGATCCGGAAGAAGGTACCACTTTCAACGGCCATACCTGGTACCAGGGTACGTAATAGTGCAGAAATCCGATCAAGTGGACGAAGGTAAAAATAGCTTGCGTCGACCTCGTCAACAGGGTAAAAATGTAAAAATGAGAACAGGTACCAAGTACAGCATAGTGTACCGATTTTTTACATCCGGTTTGAGGTCGTCCACGGTACAGACACCATGTGCGTTACTTTCTGTGTTGCAGGATCACTGGCGTCTAAGTGCGCGGCGCACTCGATCTACCTTGCCATCGAGGACATCTGCAAGCAGGATTGGGCAGCGGAATTGGTCACATCCGTGAGGGAGGCGGCCTAATCTCTGAAAGCCCATCAGAAGCTGCTGGCTATCGCTAAAAAAAAGAAGCCCGACAAGACGCCTCCTGCTGCCGAACGACACGAGGTTTGGAAACTCGGTCATCTAGATCAAGCGCTTCCTCGACATAACGTCGGCGCTGGAGAATACGGTGGTCGACCAGGAGATCAGGGTAGTACAGGGAGTAGTACCTGGACGACAACGGGTCCGTCAGAGATGTGCGGATCATCTCCCAGGGCTGCTACCTGAGCTGGGCGACTGCCGCAGCGCTGCCAACGGTGCGATCGAGGAGGCCAGAGAGCTACCGGAAGGGGGGCCGGTGGGGAAGGCCATGGTACAACTGGCGGGATTCACTTCTAGAAAGTTCCAAGAACAGGAGTGGTGGCACACCCTCGGTCGCTCGGGGCTGGACGAGCTGGCTACCGTTTCATGCTCGGTGTTGTCCATGATCCCTGCCGCGGCGGCCAGTTGCGAGCGCAACTGGAGCCTGCTCGGGTCCATCACAGGCGGCAAGCACGCCCGCTTGTCTCCTGAGAGAGCGGCGAAGCTGGTCTACATCCGTGCCCACCAACACCTCCTGCACCGCTAGTACAACAAGGCCCAGGATGATTACGAGGCCGACGGGTTCGGACGGGAGTCGGACGACATCATCCCATCGGAAAGAAGCGAGGAGGATATGATGATTGAATGTTTTTGTGGTTCATCATGCACCCTATAAACGCAGTTGGGTTGTAGGGCAGCAGGATACTTCGGGCATCGTATGCGAGTGGTCAAGCATTAGAGATGCGTGCAACTTCCTACTTGTTTAGGTGACGAGTGACGGAGAAGCTGTTACACCGGGAAGCAATTCACGACTGACCGGCGACGCTATGGTGCGCGAAGCACTTTAACGACGCCGAATAGAGCAAGCTTGGTGGGGGTAGCTTGTACCTCCTACATGACCATCATAAAATTTATCATGACGTATGTACGACTGCACAACTGGCTCAACCAACACCAGCAACCGCCATTGGAGGAAGTGTGACAAACAAGCACACAATGCTAACAAACTCGTGCACAACAAGGCATCAGCTGCACACCCACCCCAGCAGACGCTCTACTTCAAGAGCCAATTGTTCCTTCTGCTACATACTTGTGTTGGTGTTTTTTAGCAACACAAATATCAGAACGAACAATACGCGCTTGAAAGAGCGTCTGCTGGCGTGGGTGTGCAGCTGATGCCTAGTCGCTAGCGATTTTGGCAACATCGTGTGCCTCCTTGCCGCACTTCCTTGTACAGTATGGGTACAACTGCACGGAATGCAGGTCACAAAGCCTATTGCCACCCTCGAGCGCAGCAACTCGACCACCGAGGGGCTCGCTCACTACCTTCACCGCAATGTCGGGAGCTCTCCACTTCCACCCCCTTCTTCCGTGCACATATCTCTGCCTCCGGCACATGGCTGGCACTGCCGTCTGCACTCGACAGGGTTCATCACTCAGGCTAGCGGCGCACTGTGCGACTGTTGCTGCGTTTATGTGCCGTCTGCTATGCTGCCAAGCTCTTACGGGCTGTGTGCTGGCTACTGGCTGTGTCACGTCAACAACGGGTTTCCATACAGATATCAAGGCGTTATTGGGGTAGGAGGACCAGGGGGGGGGAAACCGATCGGGAAAAACGAGTCGGATTTCTGGGTGTGTTTTTTTTTCAAAGCGAAAAACCGACAAAAACACTCCGAAAAAAACGACTTTCGGTTTTCGGGTCACAACCCTGCGTGTGAGTGGTGAGTAATGAGGGGCCCGGTAGTGTATGCCTCTATAAACTCAACCTATGTTATTCACGACTACACTCAGGGCGGCCTCCGTTGTGTGTGTCATGGTGACGGCAGGCTTACAGCTTACAGTAGTCGCATTGCCACCGCTACAGCACAAACCTCAATAACAGGTTGTAAATCACCGGGAGGCGCACGCGACGTTCGGAGGCAGACGGAGCCTGGTCGGAAGATGGGCAGGTCGATTGGCGAGGGCGCATACACTGGTTATGCCACGCTGGCTGTACAGCCGACGATCGGGCAATTTTTCAGCTCAAGCACCACTGTGTGGCACCAAGCCATGGTGTCCATGGTGTTGATGGACGACGATGAGAGCGATTTCTTTCTCGGAGAGAAGTTGTCAAGTGTACATACCTACAAGCACGGATTTGCAGCTTAGTGCCATGGATTAGTGCGTGAGCCGAAAAATTGCTCGATCGTTTGCTGTACCGCCAGCGTGGCATTTCCGGTGTATGCGCCCGCGGCGATCGACCTGCCCATCTTCCTCTGAACTTCGTCGTACGCCTTCTGGTAACCTGGGTACTGGGTGTTGACCTGGGTATTCAGGTTCGTTGGTGACCCTTTGTTTGACACTTCTGCCCGACCGAGTTGCTCTTGCCCCACACAAAGCTTGCAGATCGCATAGCATTGGAGTTGCGTCTGAATATATGTTTGGAAGTACTTCCAGACGTACGCGTGGGGTTCGCCGGGCTTTGCCTGCTTGTTCTTAGCCACCTTCCGTTGTCAGACTCCGCAACAGCAGCGCCTGCAGAGCTCGTGGCACCATTGGCTATGGGGGCTTCGTCCATCGTGGCAGCCGCCTCCTTGTCTCTCTTTTCTCGTCTTGAAACGAATTTGGTGGGTTTCTGCGCTATACTGTGGCGTGCTTCTTGGGCGTACGTAAGATATTAACTACTGACAAATACACTGGCTGCACCAATCAGTAGGGTGCTACTCGTACCACCTGTGCATGCTGTGCGCGTGACGATCCCTACAAATTTGGCATGCGGCGCCAATGCAGTCAATCGTCTGAATGGATTCCTTGGCTCACTGCTGTATTCATTGCAGTACTCATGTGATATGTCATGGGACAACGACAGAATATTAGCAGGAATTGCTTGACGCTTCACCGATCACGCACGGGACCAGGAGTCACATCGTCAATTAGGATCGTCGAGGGCTCCGGCCCGGGCGCGCTGAGTGGTGTAAAAATGAAACACGATATCAAAGTGCACATGGTACGTAAATACTACAGCCATTTTTCGGATGGATCGTTTTAAAATACCACCGATACGTACCGCTTTCAACCCTTATAGAGCTACAGTCCCGTTTTGGGGACAGACCACTCAAATTCCAAGTACTGTCCCAAAATGGGGCTGCGGTCCTAAATGGGTTAGCAAGAAGCCCCCCGCGCAACGTGTAGCTTGTACACGTTCGGAAATTTCACCCCGCTGTTCCTATTTCAACTCCCCGAGAGCACAATCCGGGCAAGGCGGTTTTCGATGGCCGTCATACGTCTGGTCTTTGCCCGGATCTTGCACCGGTAGCTGGGAACAATGGACGAGGGTGAAAAGAAATTTCCGACCGGGGTATCGAGCATAATGAGTGGGCGTGATGGTTCCGGAGGAAATGGTATCTACACTCACACAAAACATTGTCTTCGGGGGGGTAAATATCAAGTGCTCGTACTCATATGTACTTCGTACTGCTTGGTCAGCGAAGATGCAAAGACGGCCTATTATTAATAGTCTTCACACTAAAATCTAGTTTGGCGTCAGTCAATGAAAACATGCAACATTGCCGGCATGCATGCAAGGGGTCAAAGTGCCGTCTCCTGAGATCTTGCCCAGCAGACATTCCAGCCGGAAGAACAAAACGATGAGTGGTGTGCAGCCGCAGCCGCAGCGGCAGCAGCAGCAGCCGCTATCAGATCGTATCATTCGATATCTGCTGTGTGCTGTACTGTACGGAAGGGTCAATATGTCAATATAATGTCTTCTGATTCATCGGCAGCAAGCAAGCAACCCAATAACCAAGAGGAAATCAAGCAATCAACTATTCTACTGGTGCACATTCATTCGAACAGCAACAGCAGCAGGTTGTGTGCTAAAGACAACATGATGTACTCGTACTTCGAGGTACCAGGTATAGTGTTTTAACACAACACGCTAACAAGACCAGGAAAGGGGCACGAGTAAAAAAGGCAGGAATCACAGCTCAGCGACAGAAAAAACAGAAGCATCGCCGTGACTTGCCCTAGACAACCCCCGGCAGGGGGTGAACGAATGTGTGTGCGGGCATGCATATATGGAGTTGGCGATGTTTGAATATGATACCTTTGCTAAGGAGTATTATTGAGTATTGAGCACCAAGACTGCATACGTACAAAAGTTTGGACTACATTTCGTTGTCGTTCGAAACTCGAGCTGGAAAAAACGAAAACACCCACTGTTGCCCGGGTGTCAGATCGATCCTGGATCAATCCCCGCAAGATCATGGAACACGCCTTGCAAAGTACAAGCCGAAACGTGCCATGAGTGCTCCAAACTCAGAAAAGGGTCTATTGATATTGATACCGGTTGGAGAGAGGCACCGGCCACCAGTTTGTCGTTGTGCATGCCCCCTCACCCTCCAGGACATGCACGCGTGACCAACCAATCTTCCACTTATACATTTAACTTGCTCGTTTGCCTTGGATAAATTTCAATTTTCCATTTCAACTATTAATACTCGTACGTACACAGCAACACAAAATGAAAATCTGCAAAAGGAGGAATACCATTCCAAGGACTCTCAGCCCTTTTAGAACCGCAGTTCCGTTGTGGGGACAATCCAGTCACTTTATAAGTAATTTGTCCCCAAAACGGGACTGCGGTTCTAAAAGGGTAAGGACCGCAGTCCCGTTTCGGGGACAAACTACTTGGAATTTGACCGGTTTGTCCCCAAAATCCCCCTGGCCACTGCTGTGAGCACGTATTGGCTGGGCGAGGCGCGCAAGAAAGCTTACCGGTGGTAGTCGCCCTTCATCTTGTAGTAGAACACTTTGCCCTCTTCCGACGTCGAGTTGGGGATGAGCTCGGCCTCGATGATCTTCAAGATGTCGTCGCAGATGTCCGTCAGTTCGGTCTCGATCTTCGACTTGTAGTCGCGGATCAGGGGGAGCTGGTCGCTCTGAAACACGGAAGGAAAACACCGCGAAAAAAAAAAAAAGACGGAAACAACAAAAAAGTTTTGAAATAATATTATTTTTTCGAAAGGAAATAATACGTACGTCGAGCACGTGTGGGATGGTCTGTGCGTGGGTGGGTCGCGAGCTCTGGAGAGCTGCAAATTCCACACAACGGAGAATTTAGTGAGGTCGACATCCGACATCATGCGCGAGAGGAAATCAGAGTATCAAACGGTGGGGAGGGACTACAAGCGCGAGAGAGAGGGAGGGAGCGAGAGAAGAGGCGAGAGGCCAGACAGAACCAGAACAACAAAAAAAAAACGTGATGATGAAGAGGACGGATTTGTTCAGATTTCGGCTCTTGCTCATCGGAATCCTATCATATATCTCGCGAGTCAATTTTTTTCTTGGGCATTTTTCTTTTTGGTGTACCGGGTATGTGAAGAGGATGCACGCGGCTTTGTTTTTGGTCGTCGGAACAAACACGGGACTGCGCGCCACAAATTTGTTGCGCCCACCACGGCAAGAGACCACAGTGTCCCTGCGCGCCTGAGCCGCGGCTACCTCCTCCGCCCCCCTCTCTGGCATCTCTTGCTCACCACGGTGTCCTTGCCCTCGATGGAGCTGATCACCCTCCAGGACGCACGCCGGGAGCCGATAACGTTCTTGTATGCGACGGAGAGAAGGTTGCGCTCCTCCACCGAAAGCTCTTTGGGCTGCTGCGCCACGGCCTTCATGTGGTCGACCATCTCATCGAAACTGAATCGGGGAGGAAGATACACGAGCGCGCGACCGGCCGAGGAGGATGAGGGGTTGAAAGTCAAGGGCCTGCTGAGCTGAGAGGGGCGCCGGGGGGATGATCACCCCGTCTTCCTTCCGAGCACGATCTGTCGGTTTACCTGTCGGAACTCAAAAGCCCAAGCAAAGCACGACGCACGCACGCCCCCGCCGAGACAACTCGAACTTTGCACGACACACAAAAAGCGAGACCAAAAAAATACGAAAAAGGCGAAAAAAATCCAGATTCGTTCGTACTCCCTCTCCCTCGCGGACATCGCAGGCAGAACGCAGAACACATGGGAGCTCAAAATATAATCGGCAGGACGGAAAGCGCGCGCATGCGCATCCGGCGCGTGGGTTCCGACGAGACTAGAACTCAGGAGATTGTTGTCGCGCACTCGGCAGGTTGCGGGCAAAACGCGTGTAGTAGGTTGGTGCGGTGAGGCCCATCGCATCGCATCGGGGGAGGGCCGGCCAGGGTGGTTCCAACTACCAGTAAAGAACGCGCACCAAGAATCGCCGACTTCGAAAGCTGAGACCGGGAACCACATCCGCGGACAAAGAAAGGGCGGGGGGGGGGCACTCACCGTTCGGCCTGCTCGGCGAGCTTGGCCATGTACACGAGGTCATCGCGGGAAGTCATGACAGCTGTTAGTGCGTAAGTTGACAGACAAAAGGTGAAGAGAGACGTTGCGTTGTGTTTTCGTGCGGTGTTTGATTTTGTACCGGAGGTCCTAAAAACAGGTGTGTTTTGTCGTCGGTAATAATGTAGTACTTGTCGGTATGTCATCCGTAGGTTGTAACGGCTACATTAGAATTTTCAATTTCCGACTTTTCGACACCAACACCCAACACGCTAGTTCAGGGAAACTTCGACAACAACGGGTTTACTTGGGCAGCAGCAGCAGCAGCAGCAGCAGCGGCGGCAGCTGCAGCGCAGCAAGTAGAATGATGTCGTGAGAATCGAAAGGCTGGCCGTAATACCGGAGATGCGCAGCATTGGTGCAGCAGGTGGTAGCCTGGCCTGCTCACACTGCGAGAGCGACTTTATCGGTATTCCACTATGTCTCGAAATATAGGGACCTTTTCCCATTATTATTCATATTTAAACGGTCCTTATGTTTATGACCATTGTGGTATGTCTGAGTCTGATAACCAGGCCTGGCAACTGACCACGCTGTTGTTGTTACGGAGGAAATCCTATTGCTACGTATTATTATTGTTCTTGCATCTGGTTGCGCAGCAGTGTGTTCGCAGTAATATGCCAGGTATACATCACGCGCTGCTGGCTGTTGGTGTTGTATTGTAGTGCTGCTGTTCTGTCGTTGATGTTTTACATATATGCGTCTTGTTTGTTGTGGAATCATTGTGTTGTGTCGAAGATGTCAGGAGACAGCACTTTCGGCCCTTGACAGACAGCCATTCAGCTTTGCCTTGGCATATGCCTTGAGTGACACCAAACTACTACTTGGTAGGTTTTACTATGAAATACTCGGTCCTATCTGGTGCAATGTTCACGTCTTGCGTTGCTTGACATGTCTCCTGACGTCTTTGGTTTGTTGGTCGGGTGGTCGAGGTCTGCGGCTGATGGATGATGGTTGATGACCGTATACTATAATGTACCACTCGTACGGCGTATACCTGGTAGGAAATTACGGTACAAGTTACCTGAGGTACGTATGATACGATTATTCGTACAGGAACGGAATCTAAGTGCATGAGTATGTACCTTATCATGTTACAGTAATTCGCCCTTGTTTACCAAACGAGAACCGGGTACTTCCAACACAATTCGATGCGAGTCGACGAGGGAAGAAAAGGCTGAAATCTTCTCGCGATAAAAATGAAGGCACGTACCGTAGCGGGAAGGGGGGAGAAGAGCCTGCTATGTGACCCCGGATCTGAGTTACGAGTTGGAAGGAGAGAGAGAAGAAGATGTGGGCGAAGATAATGAATGGGATGAGCAAAAAAAAAAAAAAAAAAAAAAAAAACACACAAGGTAAGTACGGCGGGGTCCCGACGCTTCAGTCTTCTTTCATAACATAAACGCAACCGGCTGTCATCATCGCCGCTTGCTGTGGAAATAACTTTACTCGTACAACGGCATGACATACACCCACAGAACATCGTCAGCGGTAGACGTGAAAAAGTACAGTAGTTTTTCGTAGCACAACAAGCAACTACTGTAACGAACGGTTGCTAACTGCAGCAGCAGTGCTTACTTACTACTCGAGCCTCACCGCCCCCACCGCCCAAGTCCGTTCACCTCGCACAGACGAAAACGTAACTACAGCCAAACGTGTTAACTTGGAGTTCCTATCGTAATGCTATTTAGTGCTAATCAGCATGTACGGGCTCGGGGGGGGGGGGGAGAAGATACCTTATTGCATGTGACAACGGCTTGTCCATAACGTTGCGGAACAAAAACAAGACCAGCATAGGACCTAAGAGATGGGTCGGAAATTAGAAAAGCGATCGTACCCTTGTTTCTAAAAAAACGACAACCAAAAACTTGAAAACTAAAAAGTGCTGAAAATCATTAATACTACGAAAGTGGCTAAAGGGAAAAGATACAGTAGTAAGTAGTACGAGCACACCAAGGAGAAGCAGTTAAACTTGTCAAAAAAAGTCCTCCAACATACGGCGCATTCAGAGAAGCAGCAGTAGTACCACTTCAACGTATTTGCCCTTCGTTGGCGCGAGATATAGTCCGATATTCCCTGCCTCCGCCCGCCCGCCCCCCCCCTCCCTCCCCCTTCCCCCACATCGACCCTCTCTCTCTCCCTCCTTCCCTCCTTCTTAACGTGCGTGGCAGGCAGGTAATGAGCTGATAATGATTTGATGAAATTATTAAATGGGGTGCATCCCGACACGCCCTATACAAACAAGGCCTCGGACGCCAAAACCACTAAACACGTTCAACAGAGCGCGCGTGCACAACAGCAACAACAGACACACGAACCCCACCGCACCGCACCGCAACGCACCTCGTCGCCCCGGTCCGGAGCTATATTACAGGAGCAAGCAAGACCACCACTGAGTAGGGAGTCATTCAACGCAACGGCAATCTTCCAAGCACGAAATGGCTTCACCAAGCGACCTGTTTTTCGGCAGCACCGCCGATATCTCTCTGAGCAAACCGATTCATACAAGATTGCCGCTACTGAAGCAGCAGCAACCCTCTCTCTCTTCATACCTCCCTCTCTCTCCCTCTCTCTATCTCTCTATCTCCGTCCGTCTCTCTCCCTCCCTCCCCCTCATCCCCGTTTATCGCTCTCCTTACCCAAGCGCCGCGCGCCACTGAAGAGAGAAATCAACCTCCACGGCTTTCCCGGCCTCCACCACCTACCATCAAGAAACAAAAAACCTTTCTCCCGAACCGAAAACACTGCTTGCCGTAACCCTACTCCCACTGCTGCTGCTGCCTACTCTGTAGATGCCATAAAACATCTCTACCTCGTGTAATAAAAACGCGGGACGGATATCGGTCCGTCTCTACCCGCACGCCGCCTGCGACTGGTTTCATCAGCACCGCTCGCGATCCCACATCAGTTTCCCAAAATCCTGCCATCCGACTACCACCGCGCAAAAATACTACTACCGGGTAGCGTGGTAATGATACCTAAATATGGTGTCTGAACACATGGAGATACATGTTTTTCCGGGCACATCGTGGGTTCTTACTGCTCTGCCCCCCCCGTGAAAACACCACCTTTATTTGCGTTGCGTCGGACGCGCTGCAACACCCGCCGACAGACCGCCGAACACAAAGCCGACACAGCCGAGACGAGCCGCTCGCCTGCTTACTTTGTTTCGGTGTCTCCCTTTCCCACCCCAGTTCACGAAAGTCGCCGACAAAAGCCAGAACAAAAAAGGAGCTCGACGCCGTTTTTTACCACCGCCACCATTCCCATGGCCGCAGTGCAGCCGCCTGTGTCTCACAGCCGTCAATACCTCCGCATGTTTGTCATGGGCGCAGAATCGGAAAGAATCGAACCGAACGGAACGGATCGGAACCGAACCGAACCCTTCCGAACCGACTCGAACCGAACCGAACCGAACCGAACCGAGAACCGAACCGAGAACCGAACCGAGAACCGAACCGAGAACACAACCAGGCCACCATCGTCACCGCCGCTACTGCCACCACCCCGGCCTTCACCACCACCCCACACTGCCGTCACCACCACCACCACCACCACCACCACCACCACAACCACCACCACCACCACCTCACGACGCCTTTGCGCTAGCGCATGATTAGCGTTGACGTCTAGACCTGAGCCCTTTTACGGTAAGGTCGCCCTTTCCGAACAGGGGGGCGGCTCTCCATCATCAAGTTACGGACGACAGCCTCGGCTGCCAACACCCCCGACCGCATGGCGCCGTCCAGGGTGGGAGTCGCTCGGTGGTCCCCGCACACGAAAATACCCTCCTCCAGCTGCCGCGTCACGAAAACAAAACAAAAAGGAGGAAGGGGGGGAGAAGAAGGGGGGGGGGGGGGGGAGGAGGAGGATCAGGAGGAGCAGGAGCGGGGAGGAGAATCAAAACACGTGTGCATAAAGAAAAGCATGAGGACACCAACAAACACACAAACAAGCAACCCTAAAACAAACACACCAACAAACAAGTACGCAGACAAAAACAAACAAACAATCGACACAGAAAAACACAGAGAAGGAGGAGCAACAGAACGGAAACGTCAATCAAAATGTACACTATACACTCAGAATGCATACATTAATAGTACAGCATGCGTTGTGAACACAAAGAGAGAAAACATATCGAGGGGAAGGGGTCTGGTAGCAAAAAAGGCGGGGGACAGGGCATGGACCAATCGCCCGGCAGGGGGGGGCGGGGGGGGGGGGGGGGGGGGGGGGGGGGGGTTGGATAGGAGGATGGAGAGGGGTGTGAGCGCGTGGCTACTGTTCCCCCCCTCGTCAATGTAGACTGTCGTTGGAAATGGATGCTGGCTTGCGGCACTCCGGTAGGAAAGACGTAGCAGAGTGATTGCTTCGTTAGTTAAAGGTATCTCGCCAGCTCCTCCCCGCCGGCGTCATAGTCGGGGGCTCCGGGCATTTGTTCAGGGAAAACCGTACGCAGAAGGAACGAGGAACGCACAAGAAAGAAAATCAAACGCACGGGGCGCTGCCGAGCAAAGCAAGCGGCAGCCCGACCCAAAAATAAGGGCAGGAAAAAGTTGTCGAGAATATACGTATACGTACACAAAACGAGAAGAAGCGACACCAACGAACATCATCATCAGCAGCAGCAGCAGCAAGGACTTTGACTACAACACCACCACAACACCACCGGCACCAACCACTGCCACAATCATCAACAACAACACCAACCTCAACACCAACAATACTACCACCACCACAACCACCACAACAACGACAACAACAACGCCATCCCCAAGCCCCACCCCCCCATCTAATTTTATCTAGAGGTTGGGTTGGCGCCGGATGGCAACAACACCATTAACCATGCCACCCCCCCACTAGGGTACCTTTTAATATTTTTGGCGGTCGGTCACAACTGGCGATCGAGTTATAGATAATTTGCGTCCGGTGGAGGGTCTTTTCTCTGCACAAGAGGAGTGATCGCATCACGCAGTGTTTATGATAAGGCACCCACTGGGCAGTTACATACGTAGTACTCCCATTGCTGTCTCTGGAAGTGGCCACACCGGAAAATAAATGAGCACATTGACGCTGTCATCCATGCGCAAGGAAGTTCGCCTCACAAGCGGTTTTTGGTAGGATGCAGCTCACCCTTCATGCGACTCGCCGAAGACCTCACGGCGCTTCGCGCATAGTGCAAACAATGTCTGCCTGGTCGGTGAAAAAACCCGACATGCTCCGTCCCGGTATTGTAGGGGTGCGAGGGTCTATGGTCATACGACGACGGTCATGCATGAGATCGAGTACATCTCTCCTAGCGAGTACACCCCCCCCCCCCCCACCATCAGTAATACAGTACTAAGAGCAGAACTGAGAATGCACCCACTCCAAGGCAGATAGGGGCTTTCGAAAGTTGAGATGGCGAATAAAATAAGGAACACGCCTGAAAAGAGGCTGCCAGCCATAGTTGATGGAGCTGTATGGGAGAAAGCAACAAAAGGGCGGCAAGCTGGAAAAATGTGGGATAGCGTAGTCGAGAAAGTACGGGAGGATATAGGAGAAAACCAGGAAGATGGGATGTCCGCAGAGGAGTTTGGAAGGTACAAAGCAAAAGTAAAAGAGCGGATAGAAAAAAGGGAAAGGCTGGGGCTGAGAAACAAGCTAAACCGGAGAAACATTTAGAGATATACGGGGGAATAAGCGAAGGGATAGGAATGAAAACGTATTTGCACGGCCGAATTAACTTTCGAAAACGCCGAAACTGCGACTTTGTGGGGGGGGGGGGGTCTGGACCTGCCAGAAAGAAGAAAGAGGTACGAGTATACCAGCAGCCGGGAGGAAGAGGAAATAGATGCACAGATGTGCCCGTGTGGCGAAGCGATAAGAGAGGAGAACTCACAAAGTAGGAGAACGTGAAATGTACCAGGAGGAACGGGACGTGTTAGAGGAGGAAATGAAGTAAATAGACGAACATGATACGGAGGATTTTGATACACTAGATAGCAGCGAGAAAACGATCCCTACCCTGGGAGATAGATCAGGGAGGGGATAAGATCACCAAAACGCTTCTATGTAATACATGGAAACGGCGTCATGAGCGCCCAACTGTTGGAGGGGTCTCTATTAGGAGTAGGAACGGTGCTCCGTCTCGAAAGGGATGCGCGATCAACGGTCAAGTGACCAAGGCAAGCTACAAAAGAGTACGCCCCCCCCCCCCCCGTATCGAGTACACCCCTCTCCCCCCCCCGCCCCCACCATCACAATTACCTCGACCTTCCTTCCGTAAAACCCGTCGCCCGCCACAGGGGGCGTTTGCGCCGGCTGTGCGTACGGCACGCGGTACGTTCTAAGGTGTCTCCACTTCGTGACGTCCCCCAGCTTGGCGGTCACGCTTCCCTTCGCTCCCCCCTCCCCCCCGTCCCCCACCCCCTTCCCCCCCTGGTCGTCGAACCACGCCCGAAGGTGGCTTCTTACTCTCGCCTCCAAGTCTTGATCGTTGCAAGCAGGGTCACCCACCACGGTCACAGACGCCAGAGATTTCCCCTGGACCAAACACAGAGAGGCGGCGGCGGCAGCGGTGGGGAGGGGCGGAGGGGCAGAGCGGAGCGGAATGGGGGGGGGGAGCGGGGGTGTGATCATTTTTTGCTCGCCTTAGTCATTTGGCCGTTGAGGAAAAGGGGGGAGGGGGAAGGGGGGCAAACCGTTTTGCCCTTGCCTCACCCCGAGAATCCGGGCTGGGCTTCCCCTGCGCTGCGACCCCACACTATTACGGGGGGCACACCGCCAACGAGCAAAGATGCTATTCTACTACCACTCTGTCACGACACGTAAGGACCGTTTTCACATAAATGGTTACTCCAAAAGTTCTTTGGGTTCGGGGACACAGGATGGTACTGGTGTACTGGTGCACTGGTGTAACAATTCTGAACGTACACATAAGAACCGCTTGGTCTTCATATTATTGTCTAAAAGCTCCCGAAAAATCCGATCAGAGTGGGTTAGGAACCGTTATTTTTGGGCGCGCCAGGATCTCTTGTTGGCCTTTTTAGTGCATACTCTATTTTGTGCTGGGGTGCAGTCAGTCAAGGGGTCAAAACGGCGGTCTGGTATCGATGTCGTACCCGACATATTTTGCCAGACAAAGCCGCCTGCTACTACTGCTATCATCACTACACCACCAAAACTACTGCTATTAATGCTATTGGTGCAACACCATCAAAACGGTTAGTACAGGGTAGCAGTACTACAGCACTGTTATCACTACTATCACTGCTACAAATGCTACTACACCTACTACTAATAAGAATACAGCGATACGACACTACTACCACGCTACGAATACTACTGCGGTTCACGGATCCAAAACAGCGGCTAGACTTGGAAGTAGATGGCCTATTTCACACAGGTAGCAGGGACGACAGTGAAAGGGGCGCGGCTATCATAGGGCCGTCGAGCAAGCAAGCAAGCGAGCAATGATCCAGCGAATGCAATGCTCGCTAGATGCCGGCATCGCGCAAATCTGAATCGCGGGGCTTACTGACTGTACTGGCTGACCTGTGGTGCGTAGGACGGCGCCGTCTGCTCCAAGAACACAACGTTGTTCACCGGTCGCTTAGGGTTACTGCCCTCTCCGTTGAGCACCAAGATCGGACCCGCCACCTGAGAAAGGGAGAGAGGGGGGGAGGGGGGGGGGGGGGGGGGGAGAGGGGAGGAGGGAGAGAAAGATGGGGTGGAGAGGCGTTTGTGGTGTTGGCGATGGCCATGGCGGTGGTGCTGATATTGGTGGTTCCTATACACGCGCATACGCTGCTCATGCGCATCCATACACCGTTCATACACCGTCCATACACCGTCCATACACGCTCATACACCGCTCATACACCGCTCATACACCGCTCATACACCGCGCATACACCGCGCATATACGCTCATACACGCTCAAATACTCATACATTACACCCTCTCACCGGCGCCGGCCCATCGATGGCGTAGCCGGCCCATCGATGGCGTAGTACAGGCAAGTGCTCGACCTCCCCTCGTCCATACACGCTCATACACCGCTCATACACCGCTCATACACCGCTCATACACCGCGCATACACCGCGCATACACCGCGCATACACCGCGCATACACGCTCACATACTCATACATTACACCCTCTCACCGGCGCCGGCCCATCGATGGCGTAGTACAGGCAAGTGCTCGACCTCCCCTCGCTCGGCCTCGCTCCGCCCTCTAGCACACCCTCCCCCAGCAGCCTTGCCGCGGCGGGAGCCTCGGTCGCGACCACGGCCGCGTGCGCCAGCACCTCCGTCCCGTCGCCGAGCTCAAGGCGCACGCGCGGGCAGCCATCGACACCCGAGTGTATTTCCTGGTCTCCCTCGCCGTCACCGGCGTCGCCCCCGTCCTCTCCGTCGCTGATTTTGGTCATGGAGACCACTTTCGTGTTCAGAAGGAGGCATTCTTTTGGTGACGAGGAGGGGAGGAGAGGTGGGACGGGGGGGGGGGGTGGGGGTGGGGGCGAGGGAGCGAAGGGGGAAGGGGGAGGGGCGGGAGGGATGAGGGGGGAAGAGGGGGGGGGGGGGGGGGGGGGGGGTGGCGTAGGGAAAGGCGGGGGGGGGTTACCTGGTCTGATGTTTATTTTTGGCCATTGGGGGAAGGAGAGGGCGGGTCTCTTCACCCTCGTTTTTTTTTTCTCTCCGCCAACTTGCAGCAACAGGGCTCGAACGAAGGAACGAAGGCCAGAGGGACTGCAGCAGAACCGAGCGGTCGCGACAGCACGTGCGCCGCATACAACCTGTCGCTGCATCTACCGCGCTGCTCCTACTGCTGCTGCTGCTGCTGCTGCAGCTGCCGCCGCCGATGCCCGGGCGAGGACACGATACATGTTTCACGGGGGCGGTCAACGATACGGCTGCCAGGGGTGTACCGGGTGCTCAGGACGGCCGCAGGAAGCCCCCCTCTCCCGTGCGAGGTGCCACCGGCAGCGGCGTCGGCAGCGGCAGCGGGGCTACAAGCGGCGGCGGCGGCGGCGGCGGCGGCGGTACGAAAGAGCCGCGCTACGGTACCGGCTGCTCTTATGTTGTGCCCAAACATTTATCACGCGGGCGGCGGCTCCACTGAAAACCTACTGTACCTAACATCGTTCGATCCTAGGCGTAAGAACTATACCTGGTCCGGAGGCGCACAACAAAAGGACGAAAAACGGCAAACACCGCACTCCTAACACAAGGTTATAAAGAAAGAAGAAGAAAAAAACAACAACAACAACAACAACAACAACAACAACAACAACAACAACAACAAAAAGTGGGGTGGGATTTCTGGGCGTACTTTTATTACGAAAAAAAAAAAAAACGATGCTTTTCAAAGATTTTGAAACCTGGTTATAGTATATCTCCGCCTGCCTGGGTCTAAAAAATAGGTAGTGGGATGCCGTTGTTTTTTTTTTTCTTCACCTATACCCCTGGTATTAATACTTGCAGGGGACCATAGTAAATACGACCAAATATTGTTAGTAAAAATAGGTAACTATTTAGGTTTTTGTGTGTACCGTAGGTCCTATTTACTATGGTCCCCCGTAAATAGTAGTGCTGAAACTGTATGTATACAGAGCACTGAAACACATGTGCGTATGATTCGTGGTTCTGCCTTTTATGACTCCCATGGGCGGTGGGTGGGCCACCTTGTAGCCAGGGCCCACTCCTCACTGCTCACGACTGGTAACCCCTACGATTTCAATAGCAGTCGAGACCCCTTATTTTGCAACATCGGCGCAAGACCGCCCCTACCCCCTCTCCCCCCGCTACACGCTAGCTCGCCGAGCGAGGAGGACTTCATGACTGCCTAAGAACGATACACTTCGTTAGGCAACTCGTCAATGGGATTGTGTGTTGCACACCCTCGTAGCATTTATATGCAACCCCACAGGATTGTGGATAACGCTTGGCTTTTTTTTTGTTGCTCAGAGCCGGCTGTTGGGCTATAGATGCTACAAGCAAGCGGTACTTCCGGTTTCTTCTTTAGTGCCGGTATGATATGCGCCAGCCAATAACAACGGCACTATAGCGGCCAACCGGCACCAACTACTCCGCGCACTGATGAGTCCCGTCTGTGCCACGTTATTTCATACCTGGTAGGCACTATACATAGCGAGCACCCGGCACTATTACGGGGGACCATATTAAATAGGACCTACGGTACACACAAAAACCTACATATGTCCCTATTTTTACTAACAGTATTTGATCCTATTTACTATGGTCCCCCGTAATACTGTACCCCTATACCTGCCGCAGTCAGTGGCACGCGTTCAAAGAAGCCACCCTACAAAGGCATGGAAACCCGTCCGAACATGACAAGCCCTACTTTCACACCCGGGGTATACAAATAGTACTCTGCACACCTCCTCCCCGCTCGCCGCTTGGCACCCCCCGATCAGAGCACTGATCACCGGCATAGGTTTCGGGATCGGGTGGGTCGACTTACGGCGCACGGCCAAACCCCCTGGCACGTTGACCCCACCCCCCGACCTAAAAAACCACCACAATCGAGGGTTTCCACCAAAAAACAAGGAAACCACCAAAATCGAGGGTTTCCACCAAAAAACAAGGCCACAGCAAAAAACAAAACACACTACCTGGTACATGATAAAAGCAGCACAGCATAGACTGATGAAGGGCGTGCAGAAAACAAATTCGCATGGCGCAGAAAACAAATTCGCATACCGGGTGGACGAACAGGGCCCCGGACCCCCTTGCCGCTGCCACGCCGCAAGGCGGCGCTCCGTAAACGACCCTGCTGCGGGGGCTCGGGGCAACTCCACCGTTAAGCCCTTCTAGGGCTGACTGCTATTAATATTAATGTTAATAGTTTGTCCCCATCTTTTCGGGGGACAAACCAGTCAAAAATCTCAAGAATTTCGTCCCCCAAAGAACGGGTACTGCAGTACCGAAAAAAAAACCCCGGGTAAACCCTGTTTCACACACCGGAGACAAATCATCGATTTCCACCTTATGGTCTACGCTGGACAGTTTTAGGGCTAACTGCTAACTGTCCCGTGATCCAGAAAGCCCACGTTGCCGGGTGGGTGGGTGGGAGCCGCAGAATCCGCAAAATATCTACTTTTCAAGTAGGACCATGTTTCCTGGGTTAGATCTGTACGGCACACAACATCCTGCACAGCATCTCATCGTGACGGTAAAGTTAGGATCTAGATGATACCGGTATATCTGTAGATGCTCTATCTGTAGATGATCTACTCGTATCTGTAGATACTCCATCCGACATGTGAAACCCTATCCGCCGAAAAAACAATACGACCAGGTATCGCTCTGTCCCGAAAAATAGGGACCGTTTCTTTACCAATATTTAATACAAAAGTCCCTTATGACTTGGGACAGATTGGTAATTTATTTTTTTGTAGTATGGATGGGATGGACGGATCGGATCCGCGAACCGTGCCCTCAAAATATTTCCGAAAGCCTTCGAAATCTCTCTTGCTTTCTAATTTTGATTTGATGATTCCAAAAAAAACAAAATGTATGTTCCAAAAACGAGGTTTTCGGTCGTGCGAAGGGGCCACAGACTAATTATACCCTGGCCTTCGTAAAACGTTTCAGAACTGCACCCCATGTTTTAGGGGAAGCAATACTTGAAATTAGTGTGGTATACTGTTTGTAAGTAGTAATGGGGTCAAGCTTACCGCCTTTAGAACTGCACCCACCTTTCTGGGGGGAAAATACTCGAAATTAGTGTGGTACACTGTTTGCAAGTAGTAATGGGGTCAAGCTTAACGCCTTTAGAACTGCATCCACGTTTTTGGAGAAAAATTACTTGAAATTAGTGTGGTACACTGTTTGCAAGTAGTAATGGGGTCAAGCTCAACGCTTTTAGAACTGCATCCGCGTTTTTGGTGGAAACTACTTGAAATTTGTGCGGGATACTGTTTGTAAGTAGTCATGGGGTGAATGAAGCTTAACGCCTTCAGAATTGCGTCCACGTTTTTTGGGAAACTTACTTGAAAATAGTGTGGGACACTCTTTGCAAGTAGTGAAAGGGTAAACTCAGCGTAACATATTGCGCATATACTCGCTTCGTACACATAACAGAATCCGACAACCGCCCCAACCAGTCACACAACCCCCCCCCCCGCCCCCACATACATACATAATTCTAGCAGAACCTTAAAACCACCCGAACCAGTCACACAAACCTCCCATCCGCCAGCCCATTCATGCTTCAGAAAGCCATAACCGTGCCAACCAGTCACAAAACTCACCCCCCCCCCCTTTCCCATGAATGACATGAGATGAGTATCCCTATCCCCTCCCCTCTCCCATACATGTTATATTACAGCAGTGGAAACCCGACGTGCTCCGTCCCGGAATTGTGGCGATACGCGGGTCAATGGTCATACGACTACCGCCATGCATGACATGAACACCCCTCCCCCTCGTCCCCCCCTTGCTCCGTCTCGAAAGGGATGGGTGGTCAAATGGTCGAATGACAAAGGCAAGGAACAAATGAGTACGCCCCCCCCCCCCACACACACCCGACATGCTCCATCCCGGCATTGTAGGGATGCGAGGGCCTATGGTCATACGACCACGGCCATCCATGAGATCGAGTATAAAAAATGATTCAATTGTTGAGAGCGCCTTGCAGCGTGGGTAGGCACAATTCGATGCGAGTCGACGAGGGAAGAAAAGGCTGAAATCTTCTCGCGATAAAAATGAAGGCACGTACCGTAGCGGGAAGGGGGGAGAAAAGCCTGCTATGTTACCCCGGATCTGAGTTACGAGTGGGAAGGAGAGAGAGAAGAAGATGTGCGAAGATAATGAATGGGATGACAAAAAAAAAAAAAATGAGATCGAGTACATGTCTCCTATCGAGTACACCCCCCACCCCCCCCGCGCCCTATACATGCTATTCAGAAGAATCTCACAACCGCCCCAACCAGTCACACAACCCCCCCCCCCCCGCCGCCCCCGCCCCCCATACCCCGTCAGGCCCTAAACTGCCCCATCATGCCGCAGCTGCATACTACTGAAACGAACCTTCAGGAAGGTCGGCGGCGATCTGCAGAGGCACCTGCCCCATGCCCCCCGCCGGGAGGGACGCGGAGCCGACGGAGAACATCTTGAAAACGAACTCGAACATGAGGGACGACTGCTGCTCCAGCGGGGCGAGAAATATGCCCTGCTTCGATGGCCCCGTCGACGGACGCGGGAGAAAGCGGCGGGCGGGGGGGGGGGAGGAAGCCGGGGAGAGGGGGGGGGGGGGGGGGGCGTACTCATTTGTTGCTTGCCTTAGTCATTTGACCATTGCCCACTCATCCCTTTCGAGACGGAGTGGGGGCGGGGGCGGTGACTAGGTAGGCGTATATATCTTGTCGTTCCATTAGCTAAAGCAGTGCCGCCCGCCGACCACAGTATTTGCCAGGGCCTTGCTCGGCAAACTTCCCGCGGGATTGCACGGGAAACGTTTGTTTTTATGTTCCCGTGCAAATATCGTTCCCGTGGTCCCGTCCAAACAGTTTCCGAAAAAAATATTGATTTCCTGTTCCCGTCCAAACAGTTACCGAAGAGATCTTAGTGTCCGCGTTCCCGTCCAAACAGTTACCCGCCGGGAGATTAATGATTTCCTGTGGTTTTTCTGTTCCCGTGCCGTAAAATCCCGTGGAAATCTCGATTTCCCACATCCCGTGCAAACCAAAACTGTCGGGACCAAAAAAAAAATGCCACGGGGATTATTCCCGCGTCTTCAGCTTGCGTGGGACCATCAAACGGGACCAGCACGCACGCCGACCGACTCTACGCGTACGAGTACTCGTATGATAGAAGTGTGTTAATTCCCTACTCTTCGTAGAGTTCCAAAGGTCTCCAGTGATGTGGTGGCTTTGACCTGCTACCGAGGGCTACACGTCTCTCCTACACGCTGGGTGGGAGGGGGGAGAAGAGAGAGATCAGGGTGAGGTTTGGACGGGCCAACAAAGGCCCGTCTCGACTTCAAGGGGGATCGGGTTATTAAGCCGAGTTCTCCCGGTTCTTGCAAATATTCTACTGAGATATCTTCCATGGGGACATGTGCGATGACCGTTCTACGAACCCTTCCCAGAATCTGCCCTCCACGTTACATTATATTTGATATTCAAGATATACCTGGTACCTCGTATTTTCATACCAGGTATCAATAATTTTTTGAAGTTATGAAATTAAATTGATTTTTGTGCTAGTATGATCTCATGCTTCGAAGTATATGTGTTTGAGGCCAACTATTAAGCAGTCGGAAACATGGATTGGAATAATGGGTTTCAGATCGGTTATTTTTCCGACTGGGTTGTGAAGCGCTACTACTCTTCTTATCGTCCGTCCGATCGAATACACAGTTTTTTTTTGTTTTTTTTCTGGAGGCGTTTGATGTGAGGGAGTGACTGGCTTAGCTAGTCGTAGCTCCAAGAAAAAAGGGTAGGGTAGACGGAAGTCGGTTCCAAACTGCTTCGCCGTAATGCTCGTGGGGTCAGAGAGGTCTTCATCCTCCAGCAGCAGCTGCGCCCAAGCACGCATACATGCTGATGTCTCCCTTCTTCCTCGAGCAGCGTGTGAGCTTCGCACGCGGGGCGTTCTCCTCCATCTCGTCCTCGAGGCCATCAAGACGCTGGGTTTCTTCGACAGTTGCCAAAACTACAGCCAGCGCAGCAGCTGGCAAAAGGCCATCATCGATACCGCGCACTGCGGCCATAGGGTGCTGATGGCACGTGTGCCGCTCACGGGCGTAGATAAGTAAGTACCACGCTGACTCGCGGCGAGCAACAGCGGAAGTGACAGCAGCCAAGCCAGCGTCGCCGATGATGTGGTGCGGGGTCGTGTCGTATGTCGTGTTGCTGTGGCGT
Organism: Nereocystis luetkeana; assembly: GCA_031213475.1. Classification (NCBI taxonomy): domain Eukaryota; class Phaeophyceae; order Laminariales; family Laminariaceae; genus Nereocystis; species Nereocystis luetkeana. Next base: position 4,310,689 of record JARUPZ010000023.1, read on the forward strand.
GAGTGTGTGTGATAAGTGTATGCGGCGGGGCTTTCCAACGTTTCCGATGCATGAATCCGACTGGTGTGTTGGATCGAAAATCTCAGTTTTTTCGACTGACTGGTCCGGTTGAAAAACATAATCGAAAAATCTTGGCTTGAAGAGGCGCCTTTTCGACTGCACAGGAGAGCCAATTTTTGCCTCCGATCGGAAACCGGCTTTTTCGATCCATGTTTCCGACTGCATGAGAACTGGCCTAACATACTTGACATTTAATATTCAAGTTACAACTCGTATTCAGTGTTCATATCGTATGAGTACTTCAATGAGTCATTTTGTAATCTTAAATGTTATGACGTATATATAATTGTTTTTTTACTGGTGCCGAGATCCGATAGGAATTATCGAAAACGGTATTACAATTATTCAAAATCTTGTGAACAAACCATAAATCTATTAATAGGTTCGTACAGGAAACGAAATGACAACATTTTAACCACCCCCGCAGCGGGACATATCTAAAGGGCCGTGTTTCGTGTGTGGCCTCTACAACAACAAAAATCCCGTGAATTCCCGCGGTGACAATTACGGGGGACCATAGTTAATAGGACCCAATATTGTGAGTAAAAATGGTAAAATATATAGGACCAAACATTGTTAGTAAAAATGGTTAAATATATAGGTGTTTGTGTATACCATAGTTCCTATTAACTATGGTCCCCCGTAATAGTTCCCACGGGAAGAGTTTCGCGTGGTGGCCAGTTCCCGCGGGACGTTTTCCCGTCCAAAACTTCCCGTGAATTCCGGTGACGGCTAGTTTCCGCGGGAAGAGTTCCCGTGGAGGCCAGTTCCCGTCCAAAAAATCCCGTGAACTACCGTGGCGGCCAAAGCCCGCAGGAAAAGCTCCCAATATATAAACAAAGCGTCCCCCGAGCAAGGTGCTGGTACTCGTTGTATTTATAGCAGGATCTGGTAAATACAAAATGCATGTCCTATCTCGGGGATCAGGGCCAAGCTCTTAATATTACGCGAGGCAGGCAGAGGTTTGTCCTATATCCTGATCCTAAAGCGTTCTTGAACATCGTGCGCAGAAAACCGCGCCAAAACTTCTAAAAACGCTCAATTTTCGTGTAATTCAGAAATGCTGTGGCTTGCTGCTGTGTGTATGTATGTACGTACATACTCGTACGAGTATTTATTATACACACGGATATCGTACGCCAAAACGGTGGCACCGTCATCACGGGACGGGGACGATACACAAGCCTGCCCTTAGCCTTACACGCAAAAAACGAACCCACTCGAGTGCTCTAGTTCGAGGCATACAGCAGTTTCTGCCACGAAAACATCCGGGCACTTGTGAAGTCGAAAGGAGAGAGAGAGGGACACAGCCCAGTAGCAGACCAGCTTTCCTGCCTCCATGTATGGATGTGCTCCCCGTGTCCCTGTGAGTATCCCTGTGAGTACGTTCTGCTGCTGCAAGGGGGTTTCATCGTCGCCGCGCCCTCTTACCTGGTAGAAAGGCGCGAAGAACCTTGAGACCATCGACTCGCTCAGCTCCAGCGTGCCGGTGAGGAAGTCGTACGTGCTCTCCTCGCGACCCTTGAAGATTTCCTGAACATGACAAGTTTTTTAAAACCCCCGGATTTGTTTTTTTTTGTCGTCAAGGAAAAAAACACCAAAAACACCACGATCGGCCATATCACCCCCCCCCCCCCCCCCCCCCCAAATAAAACAATAGACGAAAGAAACACAACAGAACGAACACTTATAAAAGCGAAACAAAAACAAAACAAAACAAAACAAAACAAAACAAACGAACTGAAATGAAATGAAACAAAACGAGCAAACGAAACAAAACGAAACAAAACAAAACAAAACAACACGGAACGGAACAAATCGAAATACATAAGAACGCAAAACAAACAATACAAGACAAATCGAAACAAGCACATACGAAACCAAAACAAACCAGACTGAAACAAACAGAGCAAACAGAGCAAAATAAAAATCAAACAAAACACGCAAAAAACGAAACACGACAAAAATCAGACCAGCACGAAACATAACAAAAAAACAAAAGGAGCACGCACACCAGCAACAATAGCGGCGACGAGGCAGACTAGGGGCGAGGTCAGAGGGTCACTTTTTCTTCAAAAACATGGCAGAAGGCTTTTTTTCAAAAACGGGGACGTCGGGTTTTCATCCCCGTATTTAGCCGCTATATATATGAATATATGCCGTCCGCCACGGCGCTGGTCCATGTTCAATACATCAAGAGTCACGAGCCAAAAGTGCCGACAATAGCTATCTTTGAATGTTAAATTTCAGCAGGGGGAAGAAATACATCGAAGTGGTCAGATAGATCATCCAGATAGATCATCTATATATATCTAGATAGATAATCTAAATATACCTTCTGGGTAGATCATCCAAATAGATCTTTCGGATAGATCATCTAGATAGATAATCTAAATATACCTTCTGGGTAGATCATCTAGATATATCATCTTAATATACCTTCTGGACAGATCATCTTAGATGATCTATCTGATCATCTAGATCCTCGAACCTGCCCGCTATTGAGATGACGTACAGGAGGATCTCATCTGTACAGCGGTATAGATCAAACCCAGGAAACATGTCCTAGACAACGCGAATCGTAACGGCTCCTACTCAGGCAACAAACACGAGCTACAGGTAGATAGATACCAGGTAGATAGATAGATAGATAGATAGATAGATAGATATATCATACAGATCAGCAATCGACTGATATCTCTCGATCTATCTGCCTTCAAGTATCTAGACCATGAAGGCAAGAACCGACGAGCCGTCCGCGAGGTGTGAAATCCTATATCGTACAGACCACCACCACCAGCAGCAGCAGCAGCAGCAGGTAATATAGAGTATCGCACATATCTACGAGGGCGCCCCTCCTTTTCTGTCTGTCTGATGCACTCGCCTCATCGCTGACGAACACCACTCCTATTCGGTGAACGCCGACCCGAATCTTGTCCAACAGCGTGCCCACTGGAGCCACGAGAGCATCCAGGATAGCCCTGCCGCACCGAGGCGTGGCCAGAAGCGCAGGCAAGCCAAGGGAGGGGGGGCGGGGGGGGGGGGGGGAGGGGCGTGGTCATATCGTCGCTCACCTCAGTAACTTGACCATCGGCCACGCATCCCCTTCGAGACGGAGCACCGTTCCTACTCCAAACAGAGACACCTCCAACATGTATGCTCTCCATGCGTTTTTCCATTTACTACACAGAAACTATTGGCTTATATTCTCCCCTTACCAGGGAAGGGGGGGGGCGGGGAGGGGAGGGGGGGGAGGAAGAGGAGGGGAAGCGGGGGGGGGTGAATGTTCTGACCGATCGAACGTTTGTGCAGGTTGGGTGTAGATTTTAGACGCGGCTCTGTGGCCAATCGGTGGGGGCGAATCGGGAGTGCCACGGCGGCGGCGAGATACCTGCCGTTTCGACCTCTGAACATGAAATAAATCAACAATACCTGTATCATAGCAAGGCGGCGAGAAAGGATGGGCGGCTGCTGATCGCACGCAGGGGGGGGGGGGGGCGTCAGGTTGTTAACCTCTTAAAGGCCGCAACCAATCTCTGGGTCCATACTACTTGGAATTAGTGTGACACACTTTGTTCAAGTGTAAGGGTTTCAAGAGAGGCGTTTCGCGTCTCGGACCCAATCCAAAATGCATATCTGCTATAACGGGGGACCGTAGTAAATAAGACCAAATATTGTCAGGGGAAAAAAGGGGAATGTATAGGCTTTTGTGTGTACCGTAGGTCCTATTTACTATGGTCCCCCGTATTATTGGTACTCGTGTAGTAACACAGGTTGTGTTCGTCTAGACTGTCTCACAGCCTGTGGCCACGGTATCTCTCAAGGAATCAGGACGGACGTTTGGTGTACCGATGAAGCTGGGCACATAGAAAGGACGATTTCATGTGAACACGACACACAACATACATAAAACACACACGTTTATGCGTTCCAAAGGAGGACAAAATCTGCTCTATATACGTACGTCTCACGGAGTTATGCTGTCAGAGGCGTTCTACGATAGATGTTCACCCTATTTTTACTGGGGCTCCTCTCTTGAGGGGTTCCGTACTAACAGTAAGTCATTTCAGCAAAAATCAAATTGCATCTCGATAAATAATCCCATGGCCCAAGCACACAAAGCAAAACATTAATCGATACTGCTGTACAAGATATGCATTCCGACGATTTTGGGCTAAGGAACCCCGTCATTCAGAAAACATTTTCAGCGGAAATGTGCTACCTCTGTCGAAGAACGCGTCGCCGCTAAAAAACCCTTGACCACTTTCCCGCCGACCCCGGGGGGGGGGGGGGGGGGGGGGTGTACTAATTATCATGCATGGCCGCAGGCGTATGACCATAGACCCTCGCATCCCTATGGAGCAATCAATGTCTGCCTGGCCGGTGAAAACTGGACGTGCTCCGTCCCGGCATTGTAGGGAGGCGAGGGTCTACGATCATACGACCACGGCCATGCACGACATCGAGTACACTCGAGTGCACCCATCCCCTCCCGCGCTCCGTCTTGAAAGGGACGCGTGGTCAATGGTCAAATGCACTACAGTAGGGCAAGCAGAAAGTGAGTATCTCCCCCCTCCCTCCTCACAGACACATGCCTGCTACCTGCTACAATACCCCTGCCCATGACCCACCCAGGTTTCCTGATGGGGTCGGACACGAGGTGGAATCCTTCATCGTAGCGGACAACCGCCCCGGGGTCGAACCGCTGCAGGTTGAGCTTCTTGTAGTTCAGCTGGCGCGTCGGCTCCGGGTATGCCTCGATGAACACCTGGAAAGAGAAGAGAAGACAG
>JARUPZ010000023.1:4320538-4494661 GCA_031213475.1 Nereocystis luetkeana
GGAATTACAGAAGTGGAGTCGTACTCGTTATGATCGTATACCGTATGAATAGCTGTGGTACTACAGACGGCAGTAGAATCATGACTGCTTGAGCAAAATACGTGGGTTCGAATGTTTCCAGGAAAATAAAGCAGCAGACACGCTCGACTTCTGGTATACCTGGTAACTTGTCACGTACACCTGGTTTGTAATACGTGCCCACGAAACATAACACAGCTGCGGTGGATGGTCGATGCGACATGCAGCATGTATCATCCATCAATGCTGCTCGTACTGGTGGTGTATCATGCGACCGTCTTGAAATATACCAGTATGTACGGCAGCATTTCCCAAGATCGTCCCAAGCGGCGGCTTATGATATGATCGCAAACAAGGCTGTGCTCTGCGCACCCCAGAAGGAAGGGGGGGGGGTTATCGACTCGCAGCCGGAGCAACGGGAGCAGCAGCTTAGGTAGCGTACACGTCTCAGACAACAGCGCGTCCAAAACATGAACATACAGCATACAGCAGCAGCAACAGCAGCAGCAGAGCAGTAGCAACAGCAGCAGGCGCAGAAGCAGTGCTGTAGAGCAGCAGCAGCAGCAGCAGCAGCAGCAGCAGCAGCAGCAGCAGTAGACTTTTCCCACTACCGGAACACGACGAGTATTTTCAGCGTTGATGCAAGTTGTTCACGATTATCTTGCCTCGGTTGAGCGCCCGGAAGGAACCACGAGTCAGCACGCCACGCCGAAGCCACCAGGAGTAAGCTCGCCGCGAGAGGTCTCATGATGAATGCAGTCCTGCTCCGAGTTTGTACGATGTGCCGCCGTTTCTCTCTGCCTGATTTTGGAGGCGTACATATTTGGGAAGGCTTTTTCAACTAGGGGTCTATTAGCATGCTTTTTCGAGTACGTTGTCGGTTGATTCGATGTCGGAGTCAGTCAGCAATACGCACTCAGTATGCGGTGTGATGATGCTTGTTGAGTGGTGGTTGCCGTGTACCATGTGCTGTATGTTATGTGGTTCGCGCTGTGGGCTGTGGTCTGTGTACTCCTCGTTGCGGTGCTGAGACTGGGGCATTGGGGCTTGACGCGACATGAACGTAGCCTCTTAGAATCTGAAACAGATCGATTGCTGGATACCTGGTGCACTGCTGTCTATATATGAAGACAATCAAGATTGAAGATTGTCTACACCTTCAACACGGCCGAATGAGAGAAACGGCTGGTAGATTCGGCCCCCCGGCGGTTACGTCGTAGTACTTCGTTATTTTCCGGGTGCAACCCCACGGACGACTTTTACTCGCACGACGACCTTGTGTGAATGATCGTCAGATCGGGCCATAACTCCATATAACCCTGACGCCTTCCTCAAAATAAGTATTCGAGCTTGCTGCACTTACTTGATGTAGATCGAAAGCAAAACCAGCAAACTGCTCGATTTCGAAACCCTTCGAAAGTACCCGTCCTGCCACGTGCGAATCGTTAAGTCGAAGGCGGACGGCGCCCACCGTACCCACCGTCGTGTCTGAAACGCTGAAACGTGAAACGTTCCGTACGTATGTGTATATATCTCCTTGTACTTTTCTTTGTACGGGGGGGCGGCAGAAACGTACCAGGTACCTGGTATACCGGTATCATAGACTGCTACGCACGTGCCATTGAAATATTGTTTCTTCTTGAGATCCAGTTGTTGTGTGAGTTTTTCGCAGTAATATTATTGTAGGTCTTGTCTCTCTCGGTGACCGATCGCGACCGTGCACAAGCACACTCACAATCATCTATTTCCCTCCTCGTCCTCGTCATGCTGCCCTATTGGATAATACCGATATAAACAACAGTGTGTTATGAAGCTTAGATAGGGGAAGCGATCGGTTAACCTTTTACTTTTTTGAGCCCAACCGACAACTTACATCTTCGATAAGAATGACCCTAAGACCTTAACAAATGGCGTCGACGGCAGGACATGGGTCGTTGGTCGTGAGTTCGAATCTCACGTCCACCATGAAATCGCTTTCTGAAGAATATTGAACCTCCTCATGACAAGAATCTAAAAAAATACCTCTGGATCCTCAAACTGGAACCGCGTGTTGGCAGCACGTCGACCCGTGTATCTGGTCCGTTCCAGGGGGGGAGAGTGTTATAAGGCTAAGATTGGGCAGGCGATCGGTTAACCTTTTATCAGCAGTCCAACGGACTAAGACCTAACAAATGGCCTTGAGCTCCAGTTTCTTTCTTTATGCTCTTCTGAGGACTGAGAAGCTTGAACAAGAACGAGTCGGTGCGACACCGGCTAAAGTGTTCACCTCGTGCGGCGGGCTGCCTGATCTAACCCAGGAGCCGCGCACACACGCCTTTGTGGGGGTTTCGCCAAGATCACACACAGCTTGCAAAGATGAGCTTTCGATGGAAAGTTTCGACCTCGTAGCTTGCGGTACCTTACCTCTTCTTTTTTTGTAATACATCGGATCGGCAATGCTACAGACCAAGCACAGTCATAGCTCGTTCACAGATAGATACGCGCTTGACCACAGGGGGTGTTCGTTCAGAGATCCGTCGCATCACCAGCCGCCGCAATCGACTATGCGTACGCTGGGAAACTTGGAGACGTTTCAGTCGTTTGCCCTATAAGAAGAAATACCACCCGATGTAACAGGAAAGCATACAGCATTGCAGTAGGTAGGGATGTCGGCATGGCATCAGCAACAACAACAACAAAAGTAGTCTTGTGTCACATCAAGTCGTACCACAAGTCAAAATACAAAGCGCCAGGTATAGGTTGAGGAGGACACCGATCAGTTGTGGAATGCGGTGGCGGCGGCGCAACATGCGCAACGGGAGCAATCGGTGGCATAGAGCACCGTCGCACACCACGCAGTTCTTCGAAAATGACACCCGCCTCAACTTGATCCTTAGTGGTATTTTCGCGTGATGATGGACTGATTGGCTATTGGTTTCTCGTGTGTTCAACCCATCCAATCACTGCTGCTGCCTATGGTTCTCGCGTTTTTCTCCTGGCTCTTGCATCGATCGCGTCACATGTTACCGCATAATATATATATATATAATGTTTATATATATATTCACAAAATAACGAGCAGTGCGTACAAGCACCGGCGTGAGAGTAGAGATGCACATAACCTGGTGAGGTGTATCGTCTCTTCCCATCTTGACTATTTGGCCGGGGGCGCCGTGCTTAGGCCTTGCGCGAGCGCCACCTCCACGTCAAAAAACAAAACGATTGGACCTCTGAATGGTTCGTGTACATCGCGCCAGCACTCGCTTCTTCACCGCTCTCGTCCGCATCTCCATAGTCAAACGGTCGTCAGCATGACCCGACCCACCATGGTAACCATAAAGACGTTACCTTAACAGCAACTCGCGCGCCGGTCCTCCGCCACTTCGAAAGGAGGAAAACATAGCCCCCCCTCCCCCCATTATGTAATACCTGAACAAAACGCAATGAGCGCCCAAACGTTGGAGATGCCTCTACAAGGAGTAGTAACGGTGCTCCGTATCGGAAGGGATGCGCGGTGGTCAAAGGTCGAATGACTAAGGCGAACCACAAACGAGCGCGCGCCCCCGCCCCCCCCCCCCACGCCATTGCCAACGCGCGCGTTTAAAACAACCAGGTGCAGCAGTTTTCTATTTACTTCCCTTTTTTCCTCCTTTCTTCCCCTTTTTCCCCCCCTTCTTGGCCTTTTTCTTGGCCTTGAGGTACTCCACGCGATCCCTCCCCCCACGAAACAGCGACTGGATCGTTGTGGCGGCCCCATCGACGACAAGCATCGCCCGCGCCACCTTCTCCCTGACGATGGCGAGCGTTTCCTCCTCGGCCCACCGCAAGCGCCCGCTGGCGTCGACCCTGTCGAAGTGTTCCTGCAGTATCGCGAGCTCTTCCCGCTCCTCCTCCATCTTGGCCTGGGGTTGGGGGTGTTCAGTAGATCGAGTTGTGATCGGCGGTTTCTGAAATATCTGCACACGTACGGTCAGACAGGATCACGATCTATCTGTAGATCATGGTTTTCCTTAACCTGTCGTTAAGTTTTTTTGTGCAAAAATACGTTTCAAGTATGTATCCAACCCGGGAAACGTGTCCTGCTGCCGTGTATCACGCAGGTTTAGTCGGCTCCCAACCTAGCAAAGACGCGCCAGATCGTACGGGGCAGGGATGTATATCTGCCCTGAAAGGTTTGCGGCTATGAAGTGGGCATCGTTTATGGATCCGAGGTGTTAAATGTTCAATCTGGGTTCTTATTTTGTCGTTGATCGGGTTGCAAAAGTTTACCGGGGTTTCAACAAGAAATCGGATGTTTTCAAAACGGGAGGTGGCGCGAAGGGTTCACACGGCGGGTGGCCGAAGAGTCGCAGCGTGCGCCGGAAAGGATTGATCCAATGCTAAGGAAGTTCGGGCGAGCCTACTCTGCGCCTGACCAGTGGTCGAATATGGAGACAATGCCCGGCTGGATAACGAAGTATGGTCGGGACCCACGCACCGGCGCAGGAGGCCTCGTCCATTCCAATGCTTAAATTAAATGATCTACGGCACGGAGACAGCATACGCCGGTAAAATGGCGATCGCATCGGAGGGTCCAAAAATAATGGAACCCCGCATTCGATCTGAATGTTTGAGATTTCGGCATCCCGCTTCTCTTCTTCCTTTTCGCTCTCCAAGTCTCGTGAGCAGGGTTGGCCACGAAACTCTCGAGGCCATCCCACCCACCCGGCAGTCCTATGCGTAGATTGTCGTACCTGCATAATCTGCAGGTACTAACCGTGCGCTGAGAGTAGGGTACGCCTAGCCGAGCGTCCACTCAGCGTGCGGGAACAAACCAGGCGAGGGACCCCCCGCCGGCGCAGGAGGCCTCATCCATTCCAATACTTACATCCAGGGAAAATAACATGATTTCGCGGGGGTTTAACTCCTGCCGGCGGTCTGACTTCCACCTGTTCTCGAGGGGGGTTCGCGGAGAACGTAAGCAGAAGGTTCGCGACCCCTAGGACTAGGCTAGAAGCGCAGCGCGTGGCGAGGGGTTCACTCTCGACGACAAGGTGGGTGCTGGATACCTCAGCGTACACAGATGTGTTGTCGGTTGGAAAAACCTAACGGACCAGTTGGGCACTATACCAAGCACCTGGCATGCTTTTAGCTGGTCAGCGCGAACTGCGTGCTCCAGCACCTATACACCAAGCTATAAAAATCCCCCCCTTCAAAAGAAAAATATCAATATTTGTAAACGTCGGTGCCTTCGTGGAGTGCGGTGAAAAAACAAAACGTCGTCTTCGAGATAAACAATCGAAGAACGTTTGGTATTACATACCTGGTAGAGAGTTGGCAAGTTGGAAGTTGGGAAAAGCTGACAAACGTGGTGAGGTTGAGGCAGCGAAAAAACTGAGACAACACAACTATTGGGACAACAAAATTCCCAACAAAATTCGGGATGAGTCCCAAAGTAGTACAGGGCGTGCATCGAGAGCGCGGTGCCCTGCCAAGAAGCCCTCTCGGAGAAACGCGGACGCCCTTCCAGGTTTGCCCCTCGTTCCTACATTCCGGGCCTACTATACAGTTTTTCCACGGTAAAGCCCACTACAAGCAGTCCGTCGAAAACTACACCACGCCACCCTTAGACCGTGCATCTCTTCAACAACACGTTCTGTAATATTCTTTTATCATTAGAAAAAATGAAAACAGCTGTGAGATCGAGGATTTGGTCGAAAATCATCCTTGTAAGCTGTGTGTGACACTTCGACCGCGCGCACTAGAGGCTTTTTATGGTCTCATGCAGGAAGGGCAGTCCGTATACTTATGAGGGGAGACAAATCTGAATCTGCAGACAGAAGTGAAGGAGTGGGTGTGTCTAAATTTTCGGAAATAAAACTAAACTTCGAGGTTGCACGCAGCGCGTCACGCGATATGCTCGGGGTAGGCCCTAATTTTTTTGGAGGCTCCGCTCAGGAGGAGCCCTATAAGTCAACCAAAAACGGACCTTGAGGACACTCGTAAGTAAGCTGAGTCCGATACTCAATCCAATCCAGACGGGCCGAACATCTAACCACCTGTAGAAATAACTAGCCGGCAAAAAAATCACCCTTTGATTTAACAATTAGTGTAAAAACGGTTCTTATATTATGGGACAGAGTGGTATACCGTAGTGCCCCCCCTCAATGGTGCCGGTTTTGGTGCCGGAAATGTAACAGCAGTACAGTTTTCCCTTGCGTGCTGGTACCGCCGTGCGCCACTATTTTCGTGCTCTCTTTGCTTGCTCCCATCGAGATGCGCTTTCGTTACAGCCTGTTTTGTGACTGACCACAGGCGGGGCTTCAGGGAAATGAGATGTATCGTATTGTGAGATCATTGTCCTGCCGACGACGCCACTTGTTAAGATCACGGAGAGCGAGGCACTTTGTATCCTTGGACAGGTCTGCCTATTAAGCTGGCACTCGTTGGTACTCACGTTGATGTTCGCTTAGAGATAGAAGAGCCACTTTATTCCTTTCGTGCACGACGGAGACTGGGACCACGCTCGTGCCTCTCTGGAAAACCCCTGGTTTTCCGCCTAGGATACGCCTTCCAAGTACTACAAATACGTTCCCAGTGCCAGAACCCAGGTAATTACCGGGCTTTCAACCTCATACAAAGCAGTATCATAACATCATCATCATCATCATCATCATCATCATCATCGTCATCATCATCGTCATCATCGTCGTCATCATCATCATCATCATCATCATCGTCATCATCATCATCATCAGTGTGACAGTGTGCAACGCACCCCATCTTGTATGCCACACCCCCACGGTATATCACCCTGGTGGTCATTATTCTACCACCTCTAGTTATCACCGGGGGTAGGGTGTATATCTACCACACCCCCTAAGGTCTGGCGCCGGTTCCTGGGAGTATGGTCTATCGACGCCGTTGCGGTGTGTTGTGCAAACAGTCCCATCCCTGACCAGTTTCCTCACTCAGCTCGCGTTGGCCCGTGGCGCCCTTTTACTGTCTGCTTTCTCAAGAGATACCGAAGGTCGCGATGTCAAGCACGTGTAAAAAAAAAAAACAGTCGCCGCGCCGCAAAAAAAAAATCCCGTTTGGAACGCCTAAGAAGATACCCGGTAGTGTAACCGTCGCTATTAGTAGGAACTTACTTGCGCAGAGCAGACAGTTCGACATTTTGTAACTGTCGTCAACTTGTGCGCGTTGTTGGCTGGTAGATGGTGGGGGGGGTAGTTGGTATTATCTCGCCGCCATTGGAATCCCGTTCGTTGAGCATTGAGTGTCGTTTGTAACCACTGCTATCACACCCCCCCCCCCCCCTTGTTATCACACCCCTACAGTATACCGCCCGGGGGTGACGAAGAATCTATAATCCTAAACGACCACCCACTTTATCACCGGGGGTAGCGTGTACACCACACCCCCACACCCCGACAGCATACCACCCCCGGGTGATGAAACTCCAAAAACCCGAAATATATTTTCACTGGGGTGTGTGTTATATATACACTGCCATGTACGATAGTGCTGGCTGCTCGCTATAGTGTCTGTGAAATCTCTCGGCACCAGATGGGGTTGAACAGCGTGGCGATGTGCGGATTAGTGCCGATTACCGCTACATATAGTGCCGGTTGCCGCTACATATAGTGCCGGTTGCCGCTACATATAGTGTCGGTTGCCGCTACATATAGTGTCGGTTGCCGCTACATATAGTGCCGGTTGCCGCTACATATAGTGTCGGTTGCCGCTACATATAGTGCCGGTTGCCGCTACATATAGTGCCGGTTGCCGCTACATATAGTGCCGGTTGCCGCTACATATAGTGCCGGTTGTCGATACATATAGTGCCGGTATTGTTGGCTGGCGCATATACCGGCACCATAGAGGGGCTACTACTGCTGTAATGCAAAAAAACACATCAGACCAAAGAGTATACAACGTTCGGATAGTTTTCTCAGTAGCAATGGTTGAAAATCTCCGTCCACAAAGCGACAAAAATCTGTGGCTCGAAAAACGCAATCCCCCTTTGCCGCATCTACCGAAACCACGGCTCGAACCTCTGTCTACGTACGAGATATAAAAAAAACGTACCTTTATGTCGATGATCTGGGCGGTCTTGGACGTCATATCTCGGTCGTACTTTCCCACCGCCGCCGCGAGCTCCACCTCCATTTTGGCCTTCTTCTTTCGGGACCCCACCTCCTCTTGCTGGTGCAACTCCGAGGCCTCTCCCGTCTCTTGTGACAAGCGGTCAATGCGCTCGATGAGCGCCCGGCTCTATTGGGCCAGGACCACCGCGGCGGTAGCGGAGGAAGAGAGAAGAAATAACAAGTAGACGCCGCGGAACAGGGGAGGGGAGAGAAGGGATGGGAAAAGCGAGCAAACAACAAAATGTGTATATCATATACGTAGAAGCTCGTTTTTGAGTGAGGTACACAGGCACTCTCGCGAGTGGCATGAACACCTGAGTGAAACTCATAGGATCATCCCCCCCCCCCCCCCCCCCCCCTCCTAAATATAAGAACGTTCTCCTCAAAAGCGGTTCGTAGTAGGATGCAGCTCACCCTTCATGCGGGCTCGCCTCGAGCACGTCACGGCGCTTTGCGCTTGTGGTGCAAGAAGCAGTGTCTGCCTAGTTGATAAAAATCCGACGTTCTCCGTCCCAGCAGTTCATGTAGAGGTGCTAGGGTCTATGGTCATATCATACCAAGACGGCCATGGATCACAATGCACACCCGCCCCCTCTACATATTACATATAGGTTGGGTTGCCGTCGGTAGGCAACGACACTGTTGCCGTTCACTACGTGAGCTAGACAACCAAGGTGCCGCTTTTGTTTGTCGGCGGGCGGTCACAGCTGGCGATCGAGTTCGATCCTTTTGTGCGGGGTGGTGAACTTATACTCCGCACAAGGGGATTGGTCGTACCGCGTAGTGTTCAAGGTAAGGCGCCCACGAGGAAGTTACATAGTACCCCCATTACTGTCTCTGGAAGTGGCCACACGGGAAAAAAAACTAACTCATTGAGGCCATCATCCATATGCAAGTCCGCCTCACAAGCGGTCCTTAGTAGAATGCAGCTCATCCTTCATGCGACGCGCTGACACCTCACGGCGCTTCGCGCTTGGTGCAAGCAATGCCTGCCTCATTGGTGAAAACCCGACGTGCTCTGAATCCGGCGTTGTATACAGAGACGCGAGAGTCCATGGTCAGACGACTACGGCCATGCATGATAATCAGTACACCCGCTCCCCCCCCGCTGTCACTGGCCACACAAAAAATTATATCAATTAATTGGTGCTGTGATCCAAATGTAAGAATATCCGCCTCACAAGCGGTTCTTAGTAGGATGCAGCTCACGCTTCATGCGACTCGCCCAACACCTCACGGCGCTTCGCGCTTGGTGCAAGCAATATCTGCCTGGTCGGTGAAAACCCGACGTGCCCCGTCCCGGCATTGTAGGGATGCGCGGGTCTATGGTCAGACGACTACGGCCATGCATGATAATGAGTACACCCGCTTTCCCCCCTCCCCCCTCCCTATCGGAGCCTTATAGTCACTCTACCTTCTTCTCGTGGTCTTCCTTTGCCTTGGCGGTGGCCTCGGCCGCCTTGGTCTTGATGGACTCCATCTCCACGGCGTTCGAGTGCGTCACTTCCTGCAGCTCCTCCCTCCGCTTCTTAATCGTGGCTCCGAGGGCGCTCACCTCCTGCTCCGGCGCGCCGCAACAACATGCGTGCGAGTTTTGGCGGGCGTTCAGCACCCTTCCTTCAGGACTGCACCCCGGTTTAGGAGGAAAATCACTCGGAAATCACTTGGAATTAGACAGAGATACATGCTTCTGTGCAGTGTAGTACTCCTGCACGTAAAAGGGTTGCAGCCCTTTTAGTACTCCAGCCCCGTCTTGGAGACAAACTACTTATAATTAGAGTGGTTTGCCTCCAAAACGGGGCACACTGCAGCTTGCCCTAAACAGGTTATATAGGTAGGCGACGGGTCGGAGGCGAGTTTTCTAGTGCTCTAAACTGAAGTCGGCAAGGGCGCGCGGGGTTTCGAGTGTTTAGGGGTTTCGAGCTTTCGGGGTTTCGAAATTCCGAGGTCTTTTTCAGGGGGTTATGGTCGTGTGCGTGGCGCCCTCGCTTGGTGTTTTGGCGGCGTTATGCGCGTTGGGTACGGTACACGCTTATACGGAGAGCTGCCTGACTGCTCTGCGTGTGCGTCATCGGGCTCCCTTACTTGTGGTTGGCTCACCCCGTCATCGGGCACCGCTATTACGGGGGACCATGGTAAATAGGACCAAATATTGTTGTGAAAATAGCGAAATATTTAGGTTTGTGTGTGTACCATAGGTCCTATTTAATATGGTCCCCCGTAATATAGGATAGCGCAAACAAGAAACGAGCTACTTGGCTGCTCAAGATAGCGAGAGAGGAGAAAAGACACCGGCAAACAAAACGCTACTCTCGCAACGCGGACGTAGACGATTGGCAAAACATCGCACATAGAACTACATACTTAGATCACAACCCCTGAGCGTGCTCGGTTGGTGCATCCCTGGCCTCTCAGAGCTCCCACTTCCAAACCGCCTCCTTTCATTACTTGCCGGACCTTTCCAGCAGTTATTTGTTTTCTCGGTCATTTCTTCCTTTTTTTTCTTTCGTTTCGTGTGCGTGCGTGTTCTCCGAGCACGGCATCGCGGGAGGACCCGGCACCGTCGCGGGTGCCAGCGGGTGCTGGCGGGTAGAGGGGGGGTTGCAAGGAGCGCGGTCGCCGCTTTCGTGCCTAGGCGTCGCGTGTGCCTCGAGACACGAGGGATGCATGAACGGGCTCTGTCTGGCTTCGATTTATGATTGTTGATAGAGTATGTACGAGTTTATAAAGGTCGTTCGGGAGGGCAAGACAATACTTAAGCGGTGCTTATTTTTGCGACCACGCTGAAGTTGAAAGAGGGAGGTGTGCAGTTTGAACACCAACGTTATCGAGCTGGCGAACGACGGCTACGGTGAGCACCGGGCTTCACGCGGGGCGGGCGACGGGGCTGATTGTGGCAGAGAGTGATAAAAGCTTTACCCGGACCGAATCGGTAGCGAGGTGGTCGCGAGAGGGGCGGGCGGCGTACGAGGCTGAGAGAGAAGCTCTTCTGTGCGATTTCTTTCTTTTCTTCTTTTCGACCGGGTGTAACGTGTTCCAATCAGGCAGAAAAATATTACCTGGTACGCGAGAGGGGACGGGGATTTTTTTCCTTTCCGAGTTTTCGGTTTCATTTTCATTGTTTTTGCTGCTGTGCCGTGCTGTGCTTTCGCTTTCTTCGTACATACAGTACAGACATACCAGGTAGAGGATATCGAAAGAAGAAAATAAGCACGAGTACAGACAGTAGTACCCTACCTGGGGTGCATGTACTTACGTACGACATCCGCGACGCGAAGCGTATATGTGGCATCCAAGCTGACGTCGGAGCTGTTTTTTCCTGAAGCATGGCGGCAGGACTCTTGGCATTATCAACTCGCCGGTTTGCAATTACGATCAAAACCAAATTCAATCGTGGACCTCTGTTCGCTTCGCATAATTTGATGTACTTTTTTCCTTCCTGAGCGAGAGTAGCGGGCGGCGTAGGCCGCCCGCGGAGCGAAGCGCCTTGTATATATTACAGATATGTATAAATTTATATATGTCTGTAGTCGATCGATTGATAAGACGCCATGAGGTACGGAATGGGTATTTTTTCTGAGGCTTCTCGCCTGAGGAGCTCAATACTTTTTTCATTTTTTTTAAAATTATGATCACTTTCCACTTTCCAGCCTAACTCGTAGGTGGTTTTACCCTCAGCGATCTTCTGGACAAGCCGTGGTCACAGGTGTCGTCCCTTCTCCCCCGCGGTACGTGCCTTTTATTTTTTGTCGCGCATAGGGCTCTGCATTCCCACTGCTCGTCGATTTTCATCGAATGTAGCTAACTCACGCTCTCGCGAGCATGCACTCGGTGAGACTTGAACCCATGAAATTGATCTTGATAGGCACGCGGACCACCTACCAAGCACCTACCAAGCCACCGAGGACGCTGGCTGTTACGAAGTAATTAGAAAGTCGATTATACTCCTAAGTAACTAGTAAGTCGACACTATATTACTAAGCGATTAGTAAGTCGACACTACTACTATGTAATTAGGAAGTCGATACTACTACGTAATGAGTAAGTATCCCGAAAACGGGTTCTGAGATAAGCTATTGATAAGAGTGCAACCCGATCACCAAATCCCCAAAAGCCTGCGAAGAATCTCGAAAGCCTACGAAGGTACACCACGAACTAACATTGCGAAAAAACATTACAGATTTTCTTTTCAACGGTTTTGGGTTAAGGAGCCCACCCACTGTGGTCAAAAATATTTTGGGATCAGAAAAAGTGCTACCCTCTCTATCGGACCACGCTTCAGACCAACGCCACGCCGCCGCCGCCGCCGCCGCCTCACCCGTTCTTTCTCGGTCCTTGTAGAGTGCAGCGTCTGCTGCAGCGCATCTCTCTCGTCCTCGGCCAGCTTCTCGCACTCCGTCAGGTCGTGGAGGAGGTTTTTGTTCACCGCCTTATCACGAGTACGGTTGGTTTGTACAGCGCACACGAACACAGAGGGCGGCAGCAACCCACCGTGAGAACAGCGGAGGGCGTGTGAACAGCGGAGGGCGGGGAGGACGGGGGGACGGGGGGAGGGGCTCAGAGTTCAGATACCAGGTATATGCTATTGATATAAATGTACCACCATGGGCGGAAATAATAAGACCCGTTGTGTCTTAAGGTTTATTTATACACGACCCTTCTACTTCAGCCCAAAGTAGTACCGTATCACACTATTGCGGGGGACCATAGTTAATAGGACCAAATATTGTTAGTAAAAATAGGTAAAGTATAGGTTTTTGTGAGTACCGTAGGTCCTATTTACTATCGTCCCCTGATAGTATAGCACACACCCTGGGGCGAATTTTCGAGCCGAGCTTCTTTCTCTAAATAAAGCAAAAGTGGGGCACACACAGCCAAAAAGGTTGCCTTTTGAAAGACCTCGACGAGATCTGTCCGTAGATAGATAGATCTATACCTGGTAGATAGATATATAGATAGATATATAGACATATAGATAGATAGATAGATAGATAGACGCACATCCCTCGGTCGACGTTTGCACCTTCCCCACCGTCGGGAAAATCAGCCTAAAAAATCGTCTCAGGGTGTGTGTTATCTTACCACCCTATTACGGGGGACCATAGTAAATAGGACCAAATATTGGTAGTAAAAATATCGAAGTATATAGGTTTTTGTGTGTACCGTAGGTCCTATTTAGTGTAGTCCCCTGGAATAGTGTGGTGTACGGTATACACGAAGCACATATCTCCGATTCTGCGGGGGCAGTTGGAATTGGCATGTGTACTTTACGCTTCTGGTACGGCCGCATGCGCAAGGAAGGATGGTTACTGGTAGATGTTGGCACACCCGTCAATTGATGCCCTTGTTGGTTTGCCTCGGTATGCCCAATGAGCGGTGAAACGAACCCCCCCGAGTCGAGCGCGGACTATTGGGCGGCCCGTTTCCCCACGCCGGCTGCTGCTTCTGATGCTTAGTTTTTGTTGCCGAAAACCACACATGGAAAAACCGCCGGGGGTTGGGACTGGAGTTCGTCCCCCCTCGGGTATCACGCGCTCCGATAACGCGCGATACGTTTGCTTCGTGTACCTAGCTACCCGTGTAACACACAAGAAAGCACACCCTCTGGGCGCATATTTTTACAGTTTCCGAACTGATTTCTCCGAAAACAAGGCCGGGGGGGGGGGGGGTATACTCGACAGGAGATATGTACTCGATCTCATGCATGGCCGTAGTCGTATAACCATAGACCCTCGCATCCCTACAATGCCGGGACGAGGTAATGTCGGGCTTTCACCGACCAGGCAAACATTGCTTGCACCAAGCGCGAAGCACCGTGAGGTGTCTGGCGAGTCGCATGAAGGGTGAACTGCATCCTACAAAGACCGCTTGTGAGACGGACTTCCTTGCGTACGGAGGACAGCGTCAATGAGTCGAATTTATTTCCGGTGTAGGCATTGGCGCTTATCGTTGTGTAAAAGGAAGCATTACCCGGCGTTTAGCACTCTCCTCGTTGTCAAGAAATTCAGCATGGAAATTCGTCCGATGGGGTGCGTTATCTCGAGTGCTATAGGGTACAGAGTATTAGGCTCTCTATCGTGGCGGTATGCGCCAGTCAAGAATACCGGCACTATATATAGCGGGCTACCGGTACTACCCACCCGGCGCTAACGAGAGACCACTACTATTCTACTGCATGCGTTACATAGAGAATCAGTTTTTTTTTTCTCGCGGTTCCTCCTCACCTCTTCCTCGACTGTCGTGCTGAGCCTGCGGTACATGATGCCGGTGAGGTCGCTGAGGTACTGGTTGAAAAGTATCCCGCTCTGCGGCCTCGGGTGACTCCGCTCGAAGTCGATCAGCACCTCCATTGCGTTCGTGGATCCCCGGAGTGCGCGACACCACGTCCTAGTCGACTGGTAAATCTGCTCGAGATTGTCACCACCACCCGGAGAAGAATCCCCCCCACCCCCCGGCGCCCCCCCTACCCCCGATAGTGGGTCGTCATTTGTGGTGATTCCGCCACCAATCCGGTGATTTGTTGTTGCTCCAGGGTTGTTATCTGCTGCGCTCCGTTGGAGTGGGTCGGTTGCCGGGTGATTGATGGCAGCAGGTGCTCGTCTGTTGGGCCCCATCGCTCCGGATTTTATTGCCGCCTGCTCCATGTGCCATTGCGCCTTCGCAAGCGAGGGTTGTTTTTCGCGACGACGTTTTTTTTTATGTCGTAATTTCCGGATGGGACGAAGGTGAGCAAAAGAGTTTGATAAAGGACGTTGCGAGCGAGATAGGTCTATCTCGGGGGCTATGTAGAAGGTTATGGCCACGGTGTTGGAAACATCACTATTTCCCCACGACGCAGTCTGCCCAACCAATCAAATCACCAACTGAAGACACCTGGTCGATAATCGCGCGTACCTCGCATACCAGGTAGTCAAAGAAACCGTACGGACGTACTGTCGAATCGGTGATTCACATTGATAGCACCGTACGCAGGCAACATCATCACCCACTACGAGTGCGAGGGCTTGCCTGTAGGCAGCTCTTGATAGGGTTTTCTCCCGCCTCAGCTAGGGCATCGAGGAGGTCCAGCTTGGCGGTGGATGGCACGTAGCTCAGACCGTTCAGCTTGTCCAGCGTGTCCTGTTCGCAAAGCCGCAAAGCCACCAGTAGTACGCACGTGGTGAACGGATGGGTGCGCATCAGGGCTTTAGTCGGGGCGTTCGTAATGAACAGGGGGTTACTTCCTTCCAAACAGAAAAATAAATCGTTTGTGGTGCTCGGTCGTGTACGGTACCTGACGATGCTTCATGGGTACCAGGCACTTTGTACTGTGCACCGGGTATGTGCTGTAGGAACAAAGAGTCTGATAGCACGAAAATACATGGTGCCGGTAGCCAGCACAAGGGGTGGACATGAACGAAAATCCGAAACGTCACTACTAAGAGTGCGAGTACCTGGTATGTAAGAAAGTGTGTTGGGCGTAACCTTTTTTTACCCAGATCTCCAAGGAAGATCAAAAAAAGAATAAGAAAAAAAGTGTGTACGTACCCCTTTTCGAGACCCAGACAGGGGGGGTATAATACGTAGTTAACCCCCCCCCCAAAAAAAAACAATGTGTTTTGTAGCTTCGTCCAGAAAGCCCACCCTCACTGGTGTTTTTTTTTTTCATTTTGACGTCGTGTCCTTTGGTCTTCTCGTTGTGCACCCCTGGCCACGTCTGATGGGGACGTCGAGGTAGACTGTGTGTGAGCCCTTCGCTGGGTGCGAAGTGCTTACAAGTAGTATCGCTTGTGCGGGATTATTGGTGATTGGTTGGTATGAGTTTGACCCTACCATACAAGCAAGAGGAAACGTTAATAATACCTGCAGGTATCAATGGTTGATCTTACGCCGACGGCTCTGATGTTATCCTTCTGTCAAAATAACAACGGGCACGCCCACTACAGCACTACGGCGAGCTGAGTGTAAACGCTGCTTCATAGGTACCTGGTACCTGGTACCTGGTACCTGGTATATACGGAGGAAACTTATTGCGAAGGAAGGAGGTGCACTGCCGTGTAGAGATACTGTAGTATTAATAGCACAAGTGTGTACTCCAAGTGTGTATGTACTCCTGTACACCACAAATAAATGGTGGACAAAAAAGTCCTGAGACTTCAATCAACCAATCGCTTCTTGACGTCGCGACGAAAACATCACGACATCACGATCAATACGTACGAAGCACCTGCTGTAAAAGTAAAGTACCAGAGGCCGTGTATCAAATAGCAGGACACGTGGTGTACAGTAGCACAAGTACTCTGTATCCTCGTTTGTACACTGGGACTCGCGGGTTCGTCGTCGTATTTTGAACTTTTGATAAAGGTTGGTGGACACTTACCTCCATGACGGCGATAACGCGCTGTGCCTCCACGCTCGTGAGTTTATGCATG
Source organism: Nereocystis luetkeana (assembly GCA_031213475.1). Classification (NCBI taxonomy): domain Eukaryota; class Phaeophyceae; order Laminariales; family Laminariaceae; genus Nereocystis; species Nereocystis luetkeana. The sequence continues at coordinate 4,337,076 of JARUPZ010000023.1, forward strand.
GTGACAAAGAGGTGCCCAGCCGAGGAGCGGGGGGCCAGGCCTGCATCGACGACAGGGTTACCGCCTGGAGCGCCAGAGCTCGACGCGCGAACAATCAGTTCGTATTTTGAGGCTCAGGCTCGTGCGTTCATTGGCCAGGGAATAAATGTAACTGTCAACATGCTTGTTGTGGGACAAAGTGGAACTCCTTTTAGTCCAAATGGGCCGCATCTTGCTTGCTGCGACGAGTACTTGCTGGACGTGCAAGCTTACCGATACAAGCACACTCCAGGGGGCTACTCCCGTGTCATCGTCAACTACTGTAAAACAGTCGGGATCGGACTGGATTTCAATTCCTGTAGATCAAGGCGATTATGGGGTTCTGCAGCACGCCAGCAAGGCTTGTGCTGTTCTTGGCTGCGCTTTCCCAAATGATGCCACCTCCCGCAAGCGCGTTCCTCGTGCCATTGGCGCCTCGCTCAGCAGCTCTCCGTGCCAAGGTGATGATGGTTGCAAACGCTTGGTCGATGGCGCGTTGTGGTGTGAATTTCTGAGTTAAGCGGCAGAGAACGGCATCGCTGCTGCGTGAGCGTGTAGCAATGATGTGGAGGCACGTTTGCTGCTGCTGGAGTCTACGTACCTCCTTGATACCAGCGGTGGGACTCTTGACCCCGGACAGCTCATGAGCTAGCTCATCTATCGTGTATAGCTCAAGCTTCGAAAAGATGTGCAGATGAGCTACCGCCTGTAGCTCAAGGCGGGGGAAACATGTGTAGCTCATGTAACTCCTATAGATGAGCTAGCTCTTGTAGCTCCTACCAGGTATAGCTCAGCCTGGGAAAATGTGTGTAGATGAGCTATCTATCTTCCATAGCTTAAGCCTTGAAAACATGTGCAGATGAGCTACCGCCTACCAGGGTATAGCTCAAGCCTGTATGGTGAGCTTGAGCTTTATTTTTACCACTCCGCCGGAGGCGAAACAAACAAACAAACAAACATGTGCAGATGAGCTACCACCTATAGCTCAAGCCGGGAAAACGTGTAGATGAGCTATCTTCTATAGCAAAGCCTTCAAAACAGGTGCAGATGAGCTACCGCCTATAGCTCAAGCAGGGAAACCATGTGCAGATGAGCTATCGTCTATACCTCACCCCCGGAAAACGTAATCATAGCTCATGTACGCAGCTCATTGTAGCTCTTTTTCTCGGCAACACATGCGTGTAAGATAAGTAGCTAAAAAAGCCCACCCTCCCGGACAAGTGCGTATGTATGTATGCATTGGAATAATATGAGTTCGGCCTGTGGGTTTGATCGTTGTCCTCATTGGCATCCACATCGATCACGTTGTTCGTGGGGTCCACATCCATCGATGGATCCGGTTGCTGCCCGCCGCCAGCCTGGTCTACGGCCGAAGCGCCGCTAGAGCTGCTCCCCCGGGTCGTGGGCATGCTATTAATAGGGGTGTTGCTGTGTGTGGTGTCGGTGTTGTGTTCTGTGCGAGCGCCTCTTGGTGTGCATCGTTACAGCTGACAGCTGCCGCGCATAGCTGTTGTCCAAAAACGAAAATTCAAATTATGTTGGGTGTGGACCTATCGTCAGACATCTTCGGAACAGAAGCAGGTCCGATCTCATGTCATATATCACATACCGTACCTGGTACGTACAAAAAATAACGTACATGCATTGATCATTTATACAGCTTATGAGCTAGCTCATCTACCCCCTATAGCTCAAGCCTTGAAAACATACTTCGTATGCAGATGAGCTATCGCCTATAACTGAACCTTTGAAAACATGTGCAGATGAGCTACCGCCTATAGCTCAAGCTTCGAAAACATGTGCAGATGAGCTACCGCCTAAAGCTCAAGCCGGGGAAAACATGTGTAGCTTCTGTAGCTCCTATAGCTCATCTCGGGGGTAGATGAGCTAGTTCATGTAGCTCCTATAGCTCACTCTGGCCATATATGTGCAGATGAGCTATCCTCTATAGCTCAAGCTTGGAAAATATGTGCAGATGAGCTACCCTCCTAGAGATCAAGCCAGGAAAACATGTGTAGCTCACGTAGCTCATCAGTGAGCTACCGTGAGGTGATCTGTCAGAGGTGTGGACTCTTGGTTGTAAAAGTGAAGATTGGAAGTACGAAATAGGGCCAGCTCTGGGTTGGATGACGAGGATAAGCCCACTTGAGTACCAGGTATCTATTAACCAGTAGCTGGTACCAGGCATTTGTCACCAGACGACACCGGTCTCCTCCCGATCATCTTCCGCTCAATCCTTGACACTGACGGCATTGTTGTGGAGGTGACCGTGGTATCCCTGCTGGGTGGCAGAGGTGCCCGTGGATAATCAAATCACTGAATCGTGGCATCATGACAAATCGCCATATAAGGTGGTCGGATAAACATGAGCACTGTGAGCATCATGAGAATGAAATAATATGAGCGGGCTCTCTCCCTTTGCTTTCTGCTCGAAAATATTTGCAGCTACCCCAGACGGCACCCAGACGGCGCCCTCTAACAACCGTGCTCGTGTTTCCGACAAAAGTGCTTGGAATTAGGGTTACAGTACGTGCATTTTTGCAGTGTCATACGTACGTACAGCAGTGAGTGAACGGGGAAGAAGGGTACGAGCATGATTGAGGGTTCATCGATCACGAGTGTGCGTACAGTAACGGCGCTCGCAACGTACGTAGTACCAGCTACCTCTTAAAGTACCGGGTATACAGGTTAGCTACAACTGCAGCAGTAAGTAGCAAGCAACCGGGGTACGTGTGTGTTGTTCACATTAAAATGTTGATTCTACCCGTCGGCATCCAGCACACCCGTTCGTTGTGTTGTTGCCGTGCCGATTTTTCATCCTGTGACAAAGAGAGAGATACATGCTCCGTGGTCACAAAACCACGACACAGAGACACTACATTGTAATTCAGCCAGAAGAGTAAGTTAACAATGCGATACCATGCCATCGTACTCTGAATACGACAGGAACAACATACACACGCCAGCAATGCAGATACGTTGAAACAGAGAGAAACGAAAGTGATACTGACCCAGGGGCTAGATTCTGCGATTTTCCGCACGTTAGTTACTGTGGAACAATCGCTCCCGAATTTCGTTCGTATAACATCTCCTCGAAAAATCTGAGGCTGGATTGTTGTTGAGGTATTTCTTATGGTATGCCTTGTGGGAGCTCATGGCATGCCTTATGACAGGGATGATGCAATGTACAGCAGCACGAGCAGGACGAATACTATGCGCAAAGCTGAACGACAAGAAGGCAAAGATGCAAGAGTAGATCGCAAGCCGGAAGGCAACAAAAGGAAGCCGAAACGCAAGCAAGCAAGCTCGAACGGCTAAAGACAGAAGCGGATGGATAAATTGCTCGTGCGGTTCTGGCACGTATTTTTTCTGCTGCCATTTCGCTTTGTACGTACGGTATCGTATTTTTTCTTTCCAGCTTGATTCGCAATATTAGGAGGTTCAAACCTCAGCGGCTTTCTGGACGAGCCGTGGTCACAGGTGTCGCCCCTTCCCCCACGGTATCCGTCATGCTTCTCGCGCGGAGAACTCGGCATTCCCGCTGCTGTTCGTCGATGTGCATCGACTCTTTGTACCGTAGGTACGGGCAAATTTCAGCCGCCCACGTATAGAGTCAACCACAGCACTATGAACAGACAGTGCTGCACAACTATTACGGGGGACCATATTAAATACGACCTACGGTACAGACCAAAAACTACATATTCCGCTATTTGACTACCAATATTTGGTCCTATTTACTATGATTCCCCGTAATATGAAGTATACAGTAGTACTGGTGATCAACCGGATCGTTGGTCCGGACTGGATTTCTTGCTTGGGAAATAGTGATTCTACACTAAGATCAGTGTCGCAAATTCCGAATTTTCTCATTTTCTTGAGAATCCCAGCCTTTCTTTCTTAGTGCTCGTTTTCTTGGTTTTATTCTTCGAACGAGGTAAGTGCCCTGCACCGCTATATCAAAGGGACACTTGGTACGTACGATGGATACCAGTTGCTCCCGGAATCCCGGAAAACCTCTCCCATACTTATTAATAAGAACGTATGTTTTCCAACCAAGGAAAATACGACTCGCGCTTCGCGCTCGCACGCTTCGCGCTCGCACGCTTCATTTTTATAAAGCCCCATCACGGCTTCCATTGGCCCGGGGTCTGCCCCCGATATGATCAGGTTTTCCGCGGAGTCGCCCCTGCGGCGTCCCCAGCGCTAAAAGAGAGGTCGAAGAGGCGATGGCCGGGATCAGAGAGGCGCGAGGAGGGGGGGCAAAAAATGTCCATGCAAGCGGAAGGTAACCATAGCAGCGAGCGTATCACGCATCAGATATACTGTATACTGCTCATCCCATTTATTATCTTTGCCCATCTTCTTCTCTCTCTCTCCTTCCAACTCGTAACTCAGATCCGGGGTCACATAGCAGGCTCTTCTACCCCCCCCCTTCCCGCTACGGTACGTGCCTTCATTTCTATCGCGAGAAGATTTCAGCCTTTTCTTCCCTCGTCGACTCGCATCGAACTGTGCCTACCCACGCTGCAAGGCGCTCTCAACAATGGAATCCTTTTTATTTTTATTTTTGCAAATAAAGTCAAAGTCCGACCCACCTGGGGCTCGAACCCAGGACTCAAACACAAGTAGAATTCGAGGTTAACCACTTGAACCACCGGGGCTACAGCTGTATACAGCAGTGCCTGGTACACACGACAGCACTCGTGTAAGAGGTTTACGAGTAGTGACCAAATTGAGAGATAATGTTTTTTGGAACTTTTAGCTCGATTTTTTGCTCGAAACGTACACTGATAACGCACACCATGTTTTAGTGCTGAATTGAGTGTAGGACTCACCCTGCCTCGCATAAGTACAATAACCTCGGGCCCAGAATTTGAGTTTATTAACTAGGGAATGTGGCGTGTTGTTACGTTCTCGTCACGGAGCATGTTGTTATGTGCTTGCTCTTCGGCCTCGTGCCGTTCCCTGGTTTCTGATTGCGCCTTGTTTTTGCGGGATACGCGAAGCATCGAAAAAAGGAGACCTTTATAGGGGGGGAAATTGTTAAATTGTCAACTTGTTTATACATAGCAATATAACCAAGCTATTTTTGTCTTGAAATTGATGCGAAGAATATAGATACCAACTATCAACCAACCAAACGACCGTAAATTTGCCTTCCACCCGTGGAAAAAACGCTGCATCTCGTTCTCGATATTTTTCCGTCGCGTAAATGATGATGTGGTCGTCGACCAACCAGAGAAGAACTTGTTCGATTACATCCGGGAAGAGGACGTGGAAACCGTACGGCGTTACGTCGAGCGGGGCGGGCCTGTCCACGTGGCGGACACTCTGGGGGACACGTCTCTCCTGGTGGCGGCATCGACGGGAAACGCCGATCTCGTCAAGGTTTGGGCAAGAGAAGAAAGTGGCGTGTTTGTCTGTCGATCATGGCACGGCGTTAGCAGTTGACGATTTTTACTGTTGGTTGTTGCTGCTGCTGTCGCTGATGACGTGTGTTGCTGCACGAGGCGTCCTTGATACCTGAGCTAGTTTCGCATGGTCATGGTGTATTTGCACGGTTATGATGGTGGTTTGTTGCCGTAGTTTTATTGTTGTTGTTGCTTTTGTTTTTGTACCCATCCCTCCCTCCTCCCCCCTCTCTCTCTCGCTCCCTCTTTTTCTCTGTCTCTCTCTCTCCTTCTTGTGTACCTCTCCCTCTTCCGGTCTGTTTTGTCTGCCTGCCTATCTTCTTACCCGTCTATCTCTCTTCCTCTCTCCCATATATCTGTCCGTCTGTCTGTCTATCTGTCTGTCTGTCTGTCTGTCTGTCTGTCTGTCTGTCTGTCTGTCTGTCTGTCTGTCTGTCTGTCTGTCTGTCTGTCTGTCTGTCTGTCTGTCTGTCTGTCTATCTGTCTGTCTGTCTGTCTATCTGTCTGTCTGTCTGTCTGTCTGTCTGTCTGTCTGTCTGTCTGTCTGTCTGTCTGTCTGTCTGTCTGTCTGTCTGTCTGTCTGTCTGTCTGTCTGTCTGTCTATCTATCCGTCCGCCTATTCTTCCGTCTCTCCAAACTCTTCCGCAGGTCCTAGTGGACGGTAAAGACGCGGACGTAAACTACCCTTGCTTTCACGGGGGAGAGACGCCGCTCATGGTGGCGTGTACTGAAGGCCACCTAGCGTGAGTTGGAAACCTTCTGATGTCAACCTTCGCTCCCCCGGCGGCGCACGGACACAGCTCGAATAACTGTCTTTTTTTCCCCCTTCACTTTTTTAGCCCCCTATTACGGGGGCCCACAATAAATAGGACCAAATGCTGTTAGTAAAAATAGCGAAATATGTAGGTTTTTGTATGTACCGTAGGTCCTATTTAATATGGTCCCCCGTAAAAGTGGACAACGGGCCCTTTTAACACCGTCTCAATCTTGGTGTGGCAGCGGTTACGAGACGAAGACGCGTATCGACATAGGGAGACGAAAACAACAGTACAGCGTACTGGTGCGCTTGGCCCAGTTGTTTTTTACAAAATGGTTGATAGTACATTGGCAACCTGCCCAGATTACAGATTCATTCCGTAAAAATCTAAACAGGCGAAAATGGTTGGCAGTAATCCACACTAACGCATCATTACATCTTCATTCCGATTTTTTTCCCAGGCGAAAACGGTTGATAGTCCGCACTAACGCATCATGGCATCGTCCTTCCGAGAATTTTCCAGGCGAAAACGATTGATAGTCCACACTACAGCGATCGGGGTTAACCCTTTTAGAGCCGCAGTCCCGATTTGGGGACAAATTACTTAGAATTCGAGTGATTTGTCCCCAAAACGGGACTGCGGTTCTAAAGGGGTTAAGGTTAAGTTCCTAGGGCTCGTTCTCGAGCCTATTTCAACCATTTTAGGGTTGGTGGCTATGGGTCGAGGTGTGTCGAGGTGGTCAAGTCTGGTGCGACCATTTCGTCGAAAGTTGGCTCAATTTGTAACCACCGCTCGAAAGCAGTGTGGGTGTTGCGGAGAGATTTGTGGTCGCAATGCTCGAGGCGGATGGGGGGGGGGGGGGGGGGGGGGGTTCTTGCGCAGCGAGACGCAAAGCATTGGCCAGACAATCGAGGAAACATCGATTCGTTTTCTGACCCACCGGTCAAGCAATTTGTGCGTAAAGCTGCGGAGCGGGGGTGTGTTGGGGGGGGCGTATACTCAATTCATTCATAGACGTAGTCGTATGACCATAGACTGCCGCCTCTCTGTATATAATGCCGGGACGGAGCACGTCGAGTACGGGAAACGGGGGGAGGTGGTTGGTAACGTCGGATAGGATCGAGCGCGTTCGTTTCCCACTTGTGGCTCCGGCCTCGGCGAGGTGACCTGAAAAGACGCAGTTTCTACAATATCATGCTACTGTGTGCCGAGACAAACGATTGTTCCTGTGACGCTTGCCTGCACATGTAGGCCGTCACCTATCGATCAGGCCTTGCTTCCGGCTGTCGTCTGGAAAGTGGAAGTGGCAGAAAACGGCCGCCGTTCCGGCACGCCTTTGTGAAATGGACGCATGCTATATTATACTTGGTATTTACGATATGGGGGGGTGAACCTACTTCTGCCTTCTGAGGCTCCTCTCACGCGACAAACTGACTCTGTGAAAAACAAATTTGAGTGTACGATACGATGGCGTAGGCACCGCACGGAGCGTTGGGTTCATTCGCACAGGGATGCGATCGTTTTGGGGGACTCGATTTTCCCGGAAGGGTAGGGTTGCCACGTACCGAACAACTATTTACGGGGGACCATAGTAATCAGGACCCATCGTGTACACCGAAACCAAGGCAGTTTTAGCCCTGAATACTATGTTGCTCCGTAATAGGCGTTTTTTTTTCTTGGAGATGTCTGGTCGAGATAAAGTCCTCACCGAAAAGATCGCTTTGCGGCGTCTAGCACCCTTTTTACCGTTGTCAGGAGAGAACGAGCGCTGAAAGAACGGTCGGACTCTTGTGCGAAGTCAAGGCTCTCTTACGGTATACAATGAATTTTGACGTGTAAAAAAACACACACACATTGGTGCTCCAGCGATAGTTGGGTAGATCCAAACTGAGGATTGTTTTGCTTTTTGTTTCCTAAAAACGTTATACGACCCCTATCGAGTAGCTGTGGGAGAGGCACCGACGAATGCTCTCGGAATGTCTGGCCCGCCTGCCTTTTCACGGGCTCATGGCACGAACGAGGACTCGACGCCGTGCCTTGCCTCACCGCCTTTCCTCGCCCAGCCCCGCCCCCCCCGGCCCCGATGCCATGCGATGCGCCGCTGGAGCACACGCGCCAACTGTTCTTCCTGCGTCGGGTCATGCGTTCAATCTGGATTGCCCTGCACCTCGCACATCCAGCCAGTTACTGCAGTTTCCTTTCGTTCCGTTTCGCCGAGAACCACTATAAATAGTCAAAGTCAGCGTAGCTAAAAACTAGAGCAATCGTCGACTTATGGGCAACGTCGCAATGCAGGCAGCATGCTCACAGAAGCTCGCAACCTTTCGAATGGCATGGGCGTTCACGTATTCGCGCGCACTCTTCCGCGCTTAGACCCTGTTTTATTTTTATTTTGCCTTCCGGCGTGCTTTTCATTCTTGTGTTCCGTTTTGCTGCGCATGAGGTTAGGGTGGTGGAGTGCCTCGTGGACGCTGGGGCAAACGTGAACGCGATGAACCACCGAAGGGATACCGCGCTCAACCTTGCAGCATTCTGGGGAAGGGTGAGACTTGTAAAATTAAGGTTGGTGGTGTTGGTGGTGGTGATGGTGATGGTGTTGTTGGTGTTAGTTTTGTTGTGGGTGTTGGTGATGGTGATTGCGTTGTTGGTGTTAGTTTTGGCGTCGGTGATGGTGGTGTTGGTCGTGATGGTGGTAGTGGTGTGTTGTTGCTGATGTTGATGGCGGCGTCGGTGGTGGTGGTGGCGGTGGTGTTGTTGTTGTTTTCGTTGTTGTTGGTGATGGTGATCACGTTATTGGTGTTACGTTTGGCGTTGGTGTTGGTGGTGATGGTGGTGATGGTAGTAGTGGTGTGTTGTTGCTGATGTTGATGGCGGCGTCGGGTGGGGTGGTGGTGGTGGTGGTGGTGGTGTTGTTGTTGTTGCTGTTGTCGTTGGCTGCTGTTGTCGTTTTCGTCGGAGTTGTGTGGCCGAGGCTAGTTTGATTTTGCCTCTCATGAAAGGAATCTTCACGGTGGGTTCTTCGACATGCTGTCGTCGTCGTTGCTGTCGCCGTAGTTCACCACACCGCTTTTTCAAGGCGTACCATTGTCTACGGGAGGTCATGCGCTGTTTCATGTTTTCCTGCCTATGGAAGGCATCGCTACTTGAGGTGTTTTGTCCCCGTTCGCCTTTATTGAGCTTGATGTCCCAGGATGGACGTGCTCACCCTCAAGCGCTAAATACTTGAACTTATGTACCCTCCTTAGGGTACAGCAGGCGCAAAACGCTCGGGTAAACCTTGCATCTATCGTTAGAGCTAGCTTTCGGCATCACCGGCAGACAACTCTCCAAACGAATCTCGCTCCGATGGGACATGGCAGGTGTTTCGGCGTGCACCTGCGGTGCATACCCCCCCCCCCCTCCAGATTTTTGTTTTGCTTCCTTTATTCAGCACATGTCCTTCGCGCGTCCACAGCAGCAATGGTGTGCCAGTTCGACCGACGTCGATTCCAGCGGCTTATATTATATTTTCTCAGCCATAGCCTCCACGCCCTAGCATTCACGACATTGCCTGCGGGGGTAGTTTCTGGGTTTTCAGCGGGGACGAACGCGCTTTCGTGACGGTAGTGACTTGATCGAGTGCCGACTGCGTTCATTGTTCAATAACCGAATCATGCAATTTAGCAACCAACCATTCAATCAACCGGTGAATCGTCCAAATAGCCCATTACCCCCCCCCTATTATATTATGTACGAAGTATATATATAGGTTGGGTTGTCATCGGTTGGCAGCGACACGGTAAAACATGTCTCTCACTACGTGAGCTAGACAACCCCTTTTTTTTGGCGGTCGGTCACACTTGGCGATCGACTTTCGACCATTTGTACGGGGTGGGTGATCCTTTACTCCGCACTAGGGGAATGGTCATATCACGCACCAGGTAGTATTTATGGTGAGCCAACCACTAGGCAGATACGAGTACCTCCACTGTTGTCTCTGGAAATGGCCACACCGGGAAATAAATTAACTCATTGAAGAGCATAGTAGGATGCAGCTCACCCCTTCATGCAACTCGCCAAACACCTCACGGCGCCCCGCGCTCGGTGCAAGCAATGCCTCCCTGGTCGGTGAAAACCCGACGTGCTCCGTCCCGGTATTGTAGGGATGCGAGGGTTTAGGGTCGTACGGCTATGGCCATGCATGATATCGAGTACACCCCCCCCTATCCACCCCACAGGCGGTGAAACAGCAAGGGGGCAATATCAGAGTAAAATGTTTCTATATAATATATGAAAATAACGCAATGAGCGCCGAAATGTTGGGAGTATCTCTATTAGGAGTAGGACCGGTGCTCCGTCTCGAAAGAGATGCGTGGTCAGTGGTCAAATGACCAGGGCAAGCAATAAATGAGTACCGCCCCCCCCCTCCCGCGCCCTCTCCTGTCGCTTGTCTCCTCCCTTCCTCTCTTTCCCCCCCTCCTCACAAACGAACGAACCGAACGCAGGTGGATTGCCTCAAGTTTCTGCTGACCCTGCCCGACATGAACACCGAGATCGAGAACATCCAGGGGAAACGGGCGGGGGAGGGCTTCGAGGAGCTCATGCGGGACGAAAGCAACGACGAGGAGACGCTATCACTCATGAAAGAGAGTCGCGTCAGGCAGGGGATCACGCGGTTGTAGCGGCGCGACGTTTCGTACGCATCGCTTTGTTGTTATTGCTGTTATCTGTTTACTCTTTTTCCCTTTTCGTTAATGCTGTTAGTCTCTCCCGACACCATCTGTGGATCCCGCGTGTGTTGATCTAAGCTGGGTTGGCTGACTGCCTTGTAGAGATCTACTGCTGCTTTCATCCTGGATGCGTTTAACTCGTGTTTTATTGGTCCCTTCCCAACAGAGTGGACGACGTGACCCGGCATCGTAGCGTTGGTTCGAGCTGGGCGGGCTAGTCTACTGATGCTGTGTTTCAGCAGAGAAGGTGTTCATTTGGGTCCTGAAAAACGGAGCCAAGACCCCGATATCGTCGAAACATGACCGTTGAAACCCGTTGCCGTTGGAACGTCACCGTCTGAACCCGCTACCGTTGAAACATCGCCGTTGAAACCCATTTTCGGTAAAACATGAAACCAGCACTCGTCGTTCGAGCACTGCGTATAGGGGAGATGCTCCACTCCAACACCAACAGAGAACGACAGCAGCAGTGGCCCTTGTTACAGCAAGCAGTGTTTTCGAGATAGACAATGGTATCAGCGTCGGCACGAAACACACGCGTCATCGCGTGAACAGCTCAGATGAGAGCGAGAAGACAAGCCCAGCTATCGATGCATGACTCGGGCGCACAAGCACACAAGTGGCCGGGACCCCCCCCCCCCCCGAACAATATGGGCGCAAAAAAATCACCATGGAGACGTTGAGCAATGTACTGTCAAGCACACCGTTAGGCGTACCGAATCAAGAAGTTGTCGACGCCTCGTGGTCTTTGCTGCACTGTTGGATGTCTCCACAATGATTGTTTTACACCCACTTTGTGCAAAGGGGGGGGTCCCAGCCACCTGTGCAGCACCATGTTGTCCAACTTATTTTTCACACCGACTGTCAGGCTGCATCCCTGCCGGTACCCACCGCACGCGACGAAACAGACGAAAAGCTCGGCTGAAACGAACAATAGAGGCGCCCACGCCATCATATATATGAGGAAGCTCGGGCGTTATTTTCTGCCAAACAATGCTCTGCCTGGTCGATGAAAACACGACGTGCGCCGTCCTGGCATTGTAGGGATGCGAGGGTCCATGGCCATACGACTACGGCCATGCATGACATGAGTACAGCCCCCCCCCCCCCCCCTCTCCTCCTCCCTACCTCGCTTTCTCGACATCATGCGACAAAAAAAAAAAAAAAACTAACCAGGCAGAGCGGTACCTGCTGTAGCTGGGTGCCTCTGTCCTCTTCTCCCCTTCAAAAAGCAGGCCGAACATATTTCGTGCCGTTTTATAATTGAAAAAAAAAATGCGTTGTTTTGATTTTGTGAAATGAAAGGCTTGAATCGTACCTGGTACCTGGTACACCAGAAGCAATGCCTTCCTTACGTGAATAACTGGCGCACCGCAGGCCTCGACAACCTCCCCACCCCACCCCCCCACGCCTGCTGCATCCTACGCTCTATTGAACTCCCAACGTTCGTGCGGGGATGACAACGACGCTATGCATAAAACACTACGGGAAAGGCTTGATCGCCCCCTGATCCAGGGCTCGATCGATGGCCGTCCTAGCAATCGAGTAAAACAGCAAACCCGCGGCGGCTCGGGGCAAAAACGGTGCCGCGGGCAACAGGACCGCCGCCAGGGCCTCCACTACCCCTCCTCCCCGCTCGAAAACGCCTGCAAACTCCCCCGCTGCCAGGGATAGGGGCACCTCGCTCTGCCCCAAGGCGGAGGTGAGGGCGAAAGCGGCGACGCAGCCGTCTCCCAAGTGTCCCACAGTAAAACCGTCCATTTGCTGCGGCGGGGCTGCTTTCGTTCTCGTCGCTTGCTGAGCGGTTGGTGCCTCGCGGTCGGAACGCACGACGTATCTGATCGACGTTGTTTGGCGACGGCGTGGAGGAGGGGGGCAGGGGGCGGGGGGATTTTGCACGAGGTGTGTCGCGTCAAATTTCGTTGGAGCATGCGTACGACACATTTTGTGTTGCTGCTGCCTGCGCACGCATGCATGCCGTGCATATGTGGAAGGAGTCAAAACTACAGGCAGTAGGTATGTAGGGCTCTCTTGATACAGCATATGCCTCGTCCACTAAGCACAACAACAAACTAATAAAACTGCACCATTAAAAATGCAAAGACAGAAGAACGCCCAAAATTTATACCAGTACCTGGTATAAATAAGGCAAGAGTAGTACGTATTAATACAGTATTAATAGTAAGAACGAAAGTAAAAACAGCAGTAATACACGCAATAACACCTACCGCCGCAGCACGATCGATCGCGGTGATCCTTGCCTGTAAGTGAGCCCGAACAGCGCCCCCTGGACGAAGCCCGCGGCCAAGCCGAACAAAACGGCCGACGCCACCGGCTCGGGCGTCGCCAGAGCTTCCCTCAGTAACGGCGGCACCGCCGCCCCGACGCCAACCGCGAGGAGACGCGAAGCGGCGCCAACGCCTCCGCAGAGTATGGCGGCCTTCGCGCTCTCCAGCTTTTGCTCCATCAGGAAGTCGCCGTCGTAGTGGCGCTTCGCTGCTGTTCGTGCCTCCGTAGGGTTGGAGGATGAAACCTGTGGAGAATATGAGGGGAGGGAGGGGAGCGGGGGTTGCGCAAAGCACGGCAACGCAAGGCAAGGCGAGGCAAGGCTGTTACACAATTCGATGCCCATAAGGTGCTGAGCAGGGGATTTTTACGCTTCTTCGCCTAATGTCACCAACTTGACTAGGGGTGTGACACCAAGGAGGGGGGGGGGGGTGAACCCCGAGACGGTTCATTTGGTCACCTGTCGCGCCTCGTCTGGCTCGGGTGGTACCGCAGCGCCCGAGGAATGGGCGGCGACAGCGGCAGCAGCAGGAGCTCCTCGTTCTTCGGAGACGTCCGCAGCATCTTCTGCTGCCGCTGCCGCCGAAAGAGAACCGCCACGCGGCTGCGTTTGCGGCGTCACTCGATTTATTCGTATTCTTCGTCGCCGCCGTTCGTGGTCTAGTGCTAGGTCGGGTCGTGGTGAGCTTCTTCTTCTGTTGCTGGCGCTGCTACTGCTGCTGGTCGCGCTGGTGATGCTGGTGCTGGTGCTGCTACTGCGTGTGTGCAACGAAGAGAGGGTGGAAACAGAGGGCAACGGCGAGGAACTGCTACGATGCGAAGAGCCGATGCCAAGCTTGTCTTGGTGGACCACGTACACCCGCTGGCGAAATGAAAGAGCCGACTCAAAGACGAGGGCCGCTGCGACCCACCGCAAAGCCAGCGGCCACCTTGCTCTCGCGTACATGGGTGCTTTGCTTCCTCTCTACCAACTACGAACTACAAGTGCTCTCGTAGACACATGTTCTTGTCCATTTCGCTGTATCGATGGGTTTCCACTAATGTTTGAGTGCATGTTTGACAAGGGGATAGCCAATAGATCCAAACCCCCCAAAACACACAAAAAAAAATCAAGATCCTCGCCACTGCCTGTCTCGTGCTCTATTTCTCTGCTCTGCCTACTGCTCAGACTCTCCTACAGCATGCCCTAGGCTGAGAGTGGGGCTATGACGATATGCTGCCTAGAGTAATAAGTTCGGCGAAATCAGTGGGCAGTGCCGCTGATGCTACTTCAGATAGCGCACTGCTGCCGATAACACGGCCAAGGATATCAAGGAAAGAGGCGGCATGGCGACCTTCTACAACTCCAAACACCGACGACAGCATTGTCGCGTACAAGAGCAAGACTGCCGCCGACAGCGACCGTCACCAGGCCGTCGGTGATGGTTCACGGCAAAAAACATCACCAGCCATAAAAATGTACCACCACAGCAGTGATGGTAGTGGTGGTGGTGGTGGTGGCGGAAAGGGAGTAGCGGCAGCTTTTCCGCTCAAGCAGCAGCAGCAGCAGCAGCAGCAGCAGCAACAGCAGCAGCAACAGCAGCAGCAACAACACCGGCAACGGCGAAAAAAAAAGAACAGGCCGCGGCGTCGGCGGCGGACAGAAGCAGACAACGACATCTTCACAAGCTTCACGCTCAACCGCGATCCCGAGAACTCCAAGTACCTCCCGTACGACGAAGTGGTATACCCGAAGCTCTTCAACCGCCCGAGGGAAGCGCAGCAGCTGCATCCGCTCAAGACCGTGCCGCCGTCTGAAGCCGCCGTGAAGAGCAGCGACACTTCGAGGTCGGGTCTGGTCGCGGCAGCGGAGCTAGACAGCATGTGGGTGGTGGGGTTCGTCGAGAACGCCCGGCGGCACCAGAAAGACCTGCTCCTGCGAGAGCTCCGCGACTTCGTTCGCCTGCCGGGGTCCACCGTCCTGCCGGGTGCGCACGCTGCGTTGGCCAGCATAAGCCAGATGGAGAAGCCCACGAGCTTCAACTCTTCCAAGGCTAACATTTCTGCTAGCGCGTCTGCGGGCGGAAGGGGTACCGGCACCAGAAGAAGCGACGACCCCGACCCCGGCCACGGCCAAGACGATGACCACGACGATAGAAGAAGCGCAGCCGACGGCGGGGGTGGTGGTGGTAACCCCCGCTTCGACACCCCAGCGTCCGGGGTGACAGAAGCTCCGGGCGGAGGAGGGAAGAGCGCACTGAGCGAGCTGGAGCGCCTGCGGCTGCGCGAGCTGGAGAGAAGGCTCTCACAAGCGTCGCTCGGGGTGACAGACGCAGACGTGCATCGCCGTGCTGGCCTCCATGCGTACGGAGCGGCCAACCACAAGCTACGCAAGATATTGCGCGGCGCCCGCCCTCCCGCGATGGGACCCGCGGTCAGAAGCCAGGGCTTGGAAGCGGTTTTCAGGCGCAACCGGGAGGAGCTTGCGGCCGCGGTCCGGGTCCAGCGGGCGTACAAGCATCACTACCGGCGGAAGCGGTTCAACCAGCTAATCGGGCAGCTGCGCGGGGTCGTTCGCATCCAGGCCCTGGCGCGCGGCGTCCTCGCGCGGCGATTCGTCGCCGAGTGGTACACTCGCCGGAGCATGATGGTCCTAGCCTGGCAAACGGTTATCCGACGGATGCTCAGCAACATCAGGTGGAGGCGCCGCCTCAAGAAGGAGCAGTGGGCGGCGTCTAAACTGCAGGCCGCGGCGAGGGGCAGGGCCGGGCGGGAAAGAGCCCGCCGACTCAAAAACGACCTCGCCGCGACCCGTATCCAGTGCCTCTGGCGGGGCTCCGTGGACCGCGCGAGGGCCGATAAGCTGTGGTTGGGTACCCTCGCCACTCGAATTCAGGGGCTTGCGCGCATGTTGGTAGCCAAAAGGGTTGTCGGGCGCACGCGACGCATCCACAACGCGGCCGCGCGGTCGATCCAGCGGTGCTTCCGCGGGACTGTCGCGCGCGGGGCGATGGTGAGGTTGATCTGGGAGCGCGGCATGGCGCGCAGGCTGGACTTTTTGAGGGCTCTCGCGGCGGAGGAGGAGTGGGAGCGAGAGAACATGGAGATCACGCAGAGGAGATCAAGAAGGAAGGGGCTGGAGGAGAAGCTGGAGGTGGCGGTGGCGGTGGAGGCGGCGACACACGAAGCAGTTTTCGAGCTTGAGGTACGCGTTGTTGTTGTTGTTGTTGTTGTTGCTGTTGTTGTTGTAGTTGTTGTTGCTGTTGTTCTGTTGTTTCGTTGTTGTGGTTGTTGTGATGCGTGCTTGTACGGTACATAGGGGGGCGTAGCATCGCACCTACCGAGTGCAAATTGTGAGGCTCTCTCGCACTTGGTGAAGTCAGTCTATACACTGCTGTAAAGAGCATTGACGTCGCACACGGGTAGGTGCTATCGCTTTTCAGCGCTCTTTTTCTCTTTACGACGATAAGGATGCTCGAAGGCAAAAACAAACGTATTGTCGGAGGGCCATCGCGACCAGATATATCATTTTCGAGAACACCCTTGTTCGGTTACTTGCCAGTTCTGGAGAAAACATCGAACAAAAACGGGAAAACGACCGCGCACCTCTGTGCGAGCTCAACGCTTTTTCACGTTATACCTCACCCAAGTAGCGACTTTAAAGTATTTATTACTATTAATATATGAGCTAAGGCCCGATATACAACTCCACGGGCTATAATACGTAGTTACCCGGGGGAAAAAAAGCATGCTGTGATAGGGGTGCACCTACTTTTGCCTTCTAAGGCTCCTCGCTCGAGGAGCTCTTTACTAGCTTTTAGGAAAAATATTTACGCCTGTTTATCGTCGAATAAGCGACCAATCCCACCCGGGCCCTACGAGGCGTATGTACACCGAAACACATAGTAAAATACCAACCATATCGGAGAGGCCCTCAGTGCTATGGGAAGCCCCCATCCGGCCAAGATGGCTTTGGGCTGAAAAGTTCTACCAATACCCCTATACAGTAGCACGCGTCTAAAATATAAGGACCGTTTAGACATCAATATGAAGACCAAGCGGTTCTTGTTTTTACATCCAGAGCTCTGGTCGAAATTATAAGGACCGTTCAGACGTCAGTATGAATATCAAGCGGTTTTTATATATACGCCCAGAGCATGGTGATAGGGGTAGCATATTTTGG
The DNA here is from genome assembly GCA_031213475.1 of Nereocystis luetkeana. Classification (NCBI taxonomy): domain Eukaryota; class Phaeophyceae; order Laminariales; family Laminariaceae; genus Nereocystis; species Nereocystis luetkeana. The sequence goes on from JARUPZ010000023.1 coordinate 4,354,423, forward strand.
CCGAAAAAAAACTTACTGACTGACGGACGAGACTCCTCGGCCGAAGAAATGCCCAAGAATGCTGGAATGCTGCTTAGTGATATGATTTAGACATTCTATATATATTTGTTTCACCATCCCATTTCGTGATTATTGCCTCATACTCTCCCGCCCCCCCCCAGTATTACGGAGGACCATAGTTAATAGGACCAAATATTGTTAGTAGAAATGGTTAAATATATAGGTTTTTATGTATACCACAGGTTCTATAAACTATGGTCCCCCGTAATAGTAGCTCAAGTCCGGGGTCACAACATGGCCGGTGTTCCTCCCCCCTCCCCACAGCGGTATGCGCCTTGTTTTTGTTTTTTTATTTCTCTTCCCATCCGACAATGTGCAGCATGATCTTCAACATTTTTTATCATGATATACTGTGTCATGGCTACGGGATGTTTTATCGGATTTACTTTTTTGTTTTCTTTAGTTTTTTTTTTTTTTTGGGTGAGGTGAGCTCCTTAAGGGAGGAAGGACCTCAGAAGCTCAGGAAACAGATTCTAGGTGCAACAACGCTATGAGACCGTAGCAGGCATCATAAAATTATTGTTCAGGATAGAGTCCAACAGCGAGAAAATGTTGGGGCTCTGTCTCTAAATTGAGTGAAACCCCTACACACACCGTGGGCGCGTACGTCTCCTGTGGCGACAAAGGGTTTCTATGTGTGAGACTGGCGCTTCTGTGTATGTATGTGCTGTAGCGGAACATTTATCTCGTCTAGGCTGATACCCTTCCCGGTGTGCGTCTTGTGCGTGTGGCGATGGAGCGGGATGGTGTGCCGTGACCCCCGCTGCGTTTTATATCTGTGGTGTGCATCTCAAAAACTGTGGTACGGCTGAGAGTTGATTGGATGCAAGTCGCCGGCTACAGTAGTTATACCGGTAGGTTGGCTAGGTATTGTATTTCGAAGTATTCGATTGTAGCTGTAGCGGTGTCGACCAACCCTTCGACTTTATTGGGTTTCTCTATTACCAGGAAGGCTTGCTTGGTTTTATCACGCTTTTTTGTGTATATAATGAAGCGAAATAATATACCTATTTGCTGTAGGTTGCGTCTGGAAACGCTCAGGTATTTAGTTCCTCGCCTCTCCTCGATGATGAGTTGCTAAACATGTGAGGCGATAATTGTCTATAATCTCTTCTTCTTGGAGTACAAAATAAACACCGCCTCCACATACGTACGACCAGGTACGACAAACGAATAGATGGTAGCGAGAAAACGCTCGCGATCCTACAAGATAGATGGTGCCCACAAAAGGCGAAATTGCGAAGGCGGTAACACATGCGAAACACATAGTGCGCGCCCAAACGTTGGATGTGTCTCTACCAGGAGTGAGAACAGGTGCTCCGTCTCGAAGGGGATGCGTTGATCAAAGGGCAAACGACCGGGGCAAAAGCAACACATAAGTAAGCCTCTGCTCCCCTCCCCCTCCTCCTTTTCGCCAAGGTAGGCCGCTTGGTGTGATGTGCCCGCCCACCTCATGCATACCTTGCTTGGCACCCGCTACCCCCCCCCCCCCCCCCCCCCCCCCGCCCCCCCCGCCCGCCCGCCCGCTCCGCCAAACAATGCCAACCTATTCTTTAGAGCAACGTGCAAGAGCTTAAGACGCAGAGGCTGATGCTGAGCCCCCGAGCCCTGCAACAGGGGTGGAAGGAGGAGCTGGACAACAACATCGGTCAGCACCGCGACTGGATCGTGAAAAAAAAGCTGGAGGCCGTGTTCGAAGCCAGCTTTCCCGCTAGGAAGCTCGAGGAGGAGGTACGGAAGCTGCGGTTAAGTTGACAACATGACCTTCAAGGGGACGCTAGGCCTTTCGGCAGCATACACATACGACTTGAAATTAGAGTGAGATATTCGCAACCGAGATCCGCACCTGGTATGTGACGCGTTCTACCATAGAGGCAGCACATTTCCGCTTTTTTTTCTGAATGACGGGGTTTCTTAACCCCGGAATCGTCGGACTGGCAATCTTGCTTCGAAAAAAATGACTTTTTTTGTCTACTTAGGCCGTGGGACTATTCATCGGGATGCAACCTGATTTTTGCTGAAGTCAGTTTTCGGGTGAGATATGGAGCTCCTCAAGGTGTCAAGTGAGGAGCTTCAGAATTTTTTGGGTGAATCTCTATCGTGGAACGCCTCGTGTAGAAGTTGTGGAATAGTTGACGTAAACGTACAAGAATCCTGAGTTTTTTTGCTGTGTGTTGCCCTTTTTTGGGGCCCAACAACTTACCACCCATCATGGGAACGTATTGTTGCCTCCAGCAAGCATCTTCGACGACGGCTGCTGAAGAGACATATCATCCGCCTGGAGAACAGCAATATTCTAGTGAAGGCGATTGTTTCATCGGTGATGTAGCCCTTGTGTTATGCTGCTCCCTTGCGAGGAACAAAACACTTTGGCGTTTGTGAGAGCTCTTCGTGCGAATCGGTCGCAACTTCGAGTACGCGAAAGCACCTCGTGAGTCGTTTCTGGCTGCCCACGACTGCCGTCTGGCGCGCCTCACGCCCTCACACACCCCATCAGGAGCATCCCTCAATTTCGCGGGCTGCAGTTTCTTAGCGAGGAGCTGTTGTAGCTGTCCGCAAGTGAAGTGCAAGCGTTCACAGGTGGGGGTTGTTTTACGTCTCGTTTTGTGCATCCCAATTTTTCACCAATTTCGACCACTGCGGCACCTCTAAGATGAGGTGTAGGCCTCTGTTGAGAACCTGCGGGAGATCAATCTCGAGAAACACACACAAGCTGCTGTGATGAACCTCTTTCGAGTCACGGCCGCTCTCCGGCAAAGCACGAAAACCAACCGAAGCACTGTACGCAGAGTGTTCTAATAGCGGGGGGGGGGGGGGGTTCTGTTCCGATAAAAATATCTACCTGGTAAAGATTAGAGTTACCGAAAATTCGGGGACTAGGAGACGCTTGGGTACTATCGTGGTCTTGATGCATGACCGTTGAAACATGGTCATCAACACACGGCCGCTATCACATGACCGATATCAACACATGACCGTTGACAAATATAACCGTGAGCACATATAACCGTTGAAACATGGCCATTACCACATGACCGCTAATGCATGACCGTTGACACATGACCGATAACGCATGACCGTTACCACAAGACCGTCAACACAAGACCGTTACCACATGACCGTTATCGTAAACCATTCACACATGGCCGTTATCACATGACCGTTCATCACCCCTTGGAAAACACGCACGCTACTCACAAGGAAATCGGGTTTTCCCCTGTTTTTGATAAACGCGACCTTACTTTGAAACCTAAACACAAACGTACGCACCCCTTTCTGCATTATCCCCTCTCTGAAGTCCCGGTCCACTTCCCACACGGCCCCTCCGCCATTGGGACGGGGGGGGGGCGGGCCCTGACTCCTATTACGGGGGAACATAGTAAATAGGACCAAATATTGTTATTAATAGTAAAAATAGGTAAATGGGGGGGCATAGTAAATACCAGGGTAGGATCTACGGTACACACAAAACCTACATATTTCCCCATTTTTACCAACAATAGTTGGTCCTCTTTGCTGTGGTCCCCCGCAATAGTGTCCGTGGTATCCCTACGTACGTAGGCTTTGGGGTTTCCATTGGGGGTTTCCACTTTTTTTGTTGTCTTTTGTCCTAATCGGTTGTGCGGCGGGTTATTGAGATCCTCAAGCGTGGGCCCCCGAAAAATTGACGTGTTTGTGTACCCACCCCTATTACGGGGGACCATAGTTAACAGGACCGAATGTTGTGAGTAAAAATGGTTTAATATATAGGTTTTTATGTATATCATAGGTCCTGTTAACTATGGCCCCCCGTAATAGATCATATAGGAACTATATATATATAATGTATAAGCGTTGTTGGTGACCATGCGACCGTACGATGACGTTGAGTGCTCGAATCTTATTGCGAAGGAAACGGTCAAAAAAAAATTATGTGGGTTTGAGAAGAAGAAAAACGAGCCATAATTTCTGTCAACACACGATGATGGTGAACACACGACGGTCAGCCGACACAAGCACGATGCATTGTCGGGAGGAAACATGGGGATAAAACTGAAAGGGCCCGCTTGGGGTGATCACGTCCGTGTCCGACTTTCTTGTTTATGTTCCCCTCGGTTTCTGCTCCTTCTGTATGAGGGTGTTTTCGAGTGATCAGCGTAGAAGCTCACTTTTTCTTCCTCTTTTTTTCCGGTGGTGTCTTTTTTGAGTTGATCAAACAACGATGGGGCCCACTTACTTTTCTTCTTCTTTCTGAGGGTGTTTAAGAGTGATCAGCGGTGAAGCTCACCTCTTCTTCTTCTGATTTCTGTGGGAAGTTTTTGACTGATTAACACTGTCGGATGGCAAACGCAACACTGCACAAGTTCTACTGCTCTCCCTGTCTGGCCAACCCCTCACCCGTCTGGGCGCAAAACATAAGGACCACTTGGAATTCATAATCGTGTATAAACGATTGTTATACTTACGGACAGAGTAGCAAGCGTTCGCCCTATTCTTGCTGAGGGGAGGGGGGGAATAGGCCATGGTGATCTAATCCCACGATGGGCCCAACAAGCCACGTGCCCCCCCTATGTTTGTGAACCATATTCTGTTATGATTGCTTGGTTTCCCTGTAATTATGTGATTGGCAGAAATAAAAAAAAAAAACGTGACTTTGTCCACTGGGCCGTCATATCGGTGAAACATAACTACCAGGTACAGTAGAGGTGTCTGTGAGTCGGCAGCATTTCACTACAAAACAACTAAATCGGCAGGTGCCGCTAGTCAACTATCTTGGTGCTAGCCGGCAAGTCGGCTGTCGGCAAAGTATGGAAACCCCGATGAGTCGGAACTGTCGGCACCTCCGGAAAACGACAGCCGTAAGCATTGGTCCGACTACCAACTATTAATAGTACAGTCGTTGGTGACTTAAGTGGTTCCGACTCACAGCTGTACCAAATAAAAATTGAACTGAACATTGCAGGTAGAGAAACGGGACGAGCTGCTGTCGGACAAGAGGCGACTGGTGGCAAGGCTCGCCCGATGGAGGGAGGACGAGCTGCAGGAAATTTTCAGCAGGGAGTCCCGGAGACGTTTCGACGACCAAAAACTAGAGCGACGACGCAAGGTCGGTCTCTATACACCAACACATCGTTTTTTATTATGACCTTTGTTTCGTCGTTCGTGATGAACGCTGCCCCCCCCCCCCCCCCCCGCCCCTCTCCCCGCGCGCGCCACTCTTCAGTAGATGCCCTTAAAACATGCTTCAACGGTTTCGCGTCCCACGTGGGACCCCCCTTCCTCCCTTCAGAAAAACAGAACAAATTACCTGGCACATTGAAATAAACAGGTGGCAGACGAAAAGCGCAGGTGGGCGATCAACAGCGTTACCCTCGCCGGCAAGCCTGACAAGCTCAAGGCCAGAAGACGGAGCAGGCCCTGGGAAGCAACCGAAGACCCCGCCGAAGGGGTGCTCAAACAGGTGGGGTGGGGTCGGGGGGGGGTGGGGGGGTGCTGTTTAGAGCGGTGATGTGCCTCTGTGTCCGGTTGACTGCGTGAAGCAAGGGCAGATAGCTAGAGAAAGCAAAACATCGTACTTCGAAGTATCATATTTACTCGTGTGCCGAATTTTTGCTTGTTGTTAGCTGAACCACGCACCGGTGGGAGATCCGAGACACGCGGACCGGGATCCCCCCCCGACCGAGTCGGCTTTTCCGTAAGGAGTGAGAAATCGGAGGCCTGTAGACTCCCCCCAAACCATGCAGCATTCACACGCTGTAATACGTTCAAAATGGCGCAATCCTCTCTCCCTTCCCCCCTCCCCCCCCCCTCCCGCCCTCCTTCTGCAACCCTCTCTGCAACTCCCTGTTTCTAGGTTTTTACGGGAGGAGGCGTGGATCTGTTCGCGTACGATCGCTCGCCCGATGAAGCTCTGAAGGAAGTCATGAGAGCCAGGAGGCAAGGTGGCGGGGGGGGGGGGTCAGCTAACACCAATATCGGCGGTGGCAGCGGCGGTAGTGGTGGTGGTGGTGGTAGTGGTGGTGGTAGTGGTGGTGGTGGTGGTGGTGGTGGTGGTGGCGGCGGTGACTGGGGCAGGGAGTTCGGGGAGACGGAACCAGGGCTTTCGAAGAGCGGAACGCTTGAGCAAGTGATGGCGCGCTTGAGGCTGCAAAGTCACATCAACCAGGCGAGGAAATCGAGGAGATTCAACGGACAAAGGTCGACGATGTTCGGAGTTAGACGCCCACCAGAGAGGCCCATGTTCCGGAGGGGGAAGGGCGGGGGGGGGGAGGGGGAGGCATTAGAATAGGGGTTTATATGTGGAGTCAGGGTACGTTCACACGGCGCAACCGAAGGTGCTAGAATACCTGTGGTGGCGAGACCCGAGCATACAAACAAAAGACCCTTTGTCTGAATGTTCTAGACGCATCTCTCTCTTTTTCCACTTTTTTCTGTTTTGGTCGTTGTCGTCGGACCATTGCCGCCAACAACCTCCGCCCCCCACTTGGGGTAACACCTGAAGAAAACAATTTACTGTAGTTCAGTCGACGCTGTCATCCGTATGCAACTAAACACGCCTCACAAGCGGTCACAGCATGCAGCTCACCCTTCGTGCGGCTCGCCTCGAACATACCACGACGCTTCGCGCTTGGTGCACAGGAAAATGTCTGCCTCTGGCGGTAAAAATCCTCCGAGGCCCGTCCCGGCATTCCAGGGATACGAGGGTCTATGGTCGCACGACTACGGCTATGCATGACACCAGTACACCACCTCTAAAAAAAAAAATAAAAAAATTACTCCCTCTCCCCCTTCCCCATGTATCCAGGTTGCACAATTCGAGAAAATAATGCTCCCCGCGGAAGAAATCGTTGCCACGCTGGGCCTCGACCCCCTCCTCGCAAAGGACAGGGCCAGCCGAGCTGCCGTCGCCGCCGCCTCCTCCATATCCGTCGACGCCATCATCGCTCTGCCTCCGGACCGTTCCTCAGAATTTTCCCCGGAACCTTCCCGCGAACGGTCTCCAGAATCAGAATCACTACGATTACGATCACCAGAAGCGCGGTGTGGGCGTTGGGCAGGAGCGGAAGGAGAGAGGGGGGGGTTACGCTCTGGGGGGGGGGAGGAAGCTCCTCGTACCGGCGCAGCAGCCGGTTTTTCCAACAGGTGTGCGGCGGGCAGCAGATGGAGGGAAGGGAGGGGCGGGGGGGAGGGGGGACGGTGGGGGGGGGGGGGGGGGGGGAGGGGAGGGGAGGGTGCGGGGACAGATACGGCAGCGGTGGGAGGGCCAGTGGTTTGGAATATTTTAAGGGCGATAGTCGAAAGCGAATGGGTTGACCCTCGCAAGGCTCACCCCTCCTCACCTATCTTCACCTACTGCGCCGGATGTTTTTCTTCCCGCGGGTTAACACAAACACGTACACGATTGAAGCGAACTGGAGAATTGGCGTGGTTTTTTCGGGAGCCGCGCAACTGTCTGTGTAGGTTATGTTTATTTTTTGTCGTTGCAACGACTATCCTGCTAAAAATATCGACAATTCGAGGACAACAACGCCAACGCTTCCACTCAACACCATCAACAATAACAACAACAAAATAACAAAACCACCATCACAGACAACAGCAACAACAGCACTAACAGCAGCAACAACAGCAACACCAACACCAACACCAACGAAAACCACCACCACATACAATAACAGCAGCAACAAAAATAGCACCACCACCACCACCACCACCACCGCCAACCACCACCACCACCACCACCACCATCAACACCACCACCACTACCACCAAACGCACGAAACAAAACAGGTACGGGGCTGCGGCGTCCACCCCCTCCGGTCGCCCGCCAACCGTGGGAACTGGTGGAACTCCCGTGCCAATCGAGTGGGGAGAAGAGGCGAGGGTCAAGGCCAGACAGCGGCAGCGGCGCCTGCTCATGCTCTCCCAAGATGACAGGGCCACGACTAGCAGCAGCACCGGAACCACACGGGGGGGTGGGGGGGGGCGCATCCCCTCTAGAGAAGAGCGTAAGGGGAGCGGAGAGGCGGGAGGGGGGGGGAAGGGGGGGCGCACGCCTTCTAGGGATGGCCGCAAGGGCGGAGAGGGGGGGGGGGGGGAGAGGCGCGAGGGCGATGAGTCGGGTACCGTGGCAGCTTTTGGACGAGCTGGACGCGGAGAAGCAAAAACTGAGCGTAAGCACATTCTCTTATGTTATGTGTGTGTTTTCGTTTGTTAAGTTTTTGTTTTTGGCGCTGTTTGTTTACTTTTTCTATTGTTGGGTGTCGGGATATAAAAAGAAAGGCATATGTGGGCTCGAGACATGAACCAATGATAGGGGCCTTTAGCGGCTTCGAGGCATAGCAAGAGGGGCGAACACAAAACGCGGTGTCACCTTGACAGGCGTTTTACAGCAGAATCGACAACATGTCTACCAATATATATACGAAGTATACACCGTACATCGTAGGGCTTAAAACCGGCCCCTCTGCCCTCCGCCCTCCGCCCCAAAGGGAGAGGGTCCACAATGTCGAACTAACAGATCAATGCGCCAAGCGTCAAAAGCCTACACCGTACGAGGCATTGTCGCTTGCGGTGCTCTAAATCGCTCTCGCACGAGGTGCGCTATTTCCGCACTAAATCCCAGGCAAAACCCTTCAAAGAATCGGTCGACATCCTACCTACCAGGGATAGTAGACTTGTACTTCGTATGGTGTAGACATGGCAACCCGGCGCTGCTCTGGGTTAGAGAGTGATCGGGAGGGGGTGGTGTGGTCAATACCGGTGCTGCTGCGCTGGAAGGAACGAGGCGGTTTCTTTTCATCTTGTCGAGTAAAGGGAATCGTGAAAAGAGAGGTGGAAGTGATTGGATTACTGCCTGGATATTGCTGTATTACGGGGGACCATAGTTAACAGGACCTATGGTATACATAAAAACCTATATGTTTAACCATTTTTACTAACAATATTTGGTCCTGTTAACTATGGCCCCCCGTAGTAGTGGTACCGCACACAAGAGAGGAGGCATCCGGGCCAGGGGTCAGGCTCAAATCCGTGTCGTCTACGAGTAGCATGCCGTACTCTCGTACTGCAGTACCCCACAGCAACAACCGCATTACTGCCGCGTCGTGCTGGTATACATACGTACGTACAGCAGTGGTACGACATTATTCTGGGGTCTGAAGTCGAACTCGAGTACCTTGAGTATGTACACGAAATCAGCAGTACACAGCAGGGACCCCGGCACCGCTCGTACCACGACACTGGAGATGCGCTCGGTATGAGCGGCTGCTGTGCTGCTGCCAGCAGCCGCGACTGCGCTGGGTGCTGGGTGGACTTGTGCACTGGTATACAATACTTCGTTCTTCTTCTTCTTCTTCTTCTTCTTCTACTGCTGCTGCTGCTGTTGTTGATGTCTCTTGCCTAGAGGCGTTTTTGCTTGTCCGCGCGATGGAAACAGTATGTCTCGTTTACATAGAATAAGTTCCTGAGAACTGGATGGAAAGTGCAGATACGAAAGTGCAGACATAATCAACTGTTTTATCAAGTAAAAAACGGCCGCGACTATCTGGCAAAGGGCCCCTATCACCACCTTGGCAACAAAAAGTAAACTCCACAAGGTGTCGACAAACTTCTCGACTCGGTACGCCTAGTGACGTGTAAATTTTCTTCGATGTCTCCACTATTGATATTAATAGGAAGTTCTTACACCCCACATTGTGCAAGGGGGGGGTTCCGGTCATTTGTGAAGGAAGGGAGGAAGGGAGGAAGGGAGGAAGGGAAGAAGGGCATGCTGCGGTGTAACTGAGTCACAACTGTTTCGAGCGGGTGGACTCCCCCGTTTCACATTTATTTCTAGGTGCTGCGCACACAAGGTACCAGGTGTTTCATTGTCGCATCTCACACGAATATGGAAATCGTATAATTTTACGTTGGAACTCTTGAACAATGTGGTTCGCGTGTGTCAGCTCGAAGCTGGTGTACGCGTAGCGTGTGTGTGCCAGCTCGTGGCTGGTATACGCTCAGATCCGCTTATCGATGGCCGATAGGACACAATCTGGAGAGGGCAAACGCTTAATAAGCTGCCGTTAAGCAAACTTGTATGTGTAAGCTTCTATGTAAGATAAATATATGTTGTTGGCGACTCCTAGCCAGTGTTGATTGATTGTGCTCAGCAGATGAGCTGATGATGATGAGCAGATGTAGAGTGAGCTCATGTGGGGGGGGGCGATGCGTGCTTGCGCTTGCTACAAAAATAACAAAAACAGAAAAGATACCACCCCAATCAATCCATGACCCTAGCCGGTAGCCAATATTGTTACTCCAACAACTGAACTGCTAGGGTGCGCTCAAATCAGTACCCTGTGGCTAATCCCGAACCTTACCGGTTCTAAGAGGGATACTGGATATGACAGTCCCGCTACATGTACACAACATGTACTTCCGTACGTACGATACAGTACATCTACTTTATCACACATCGGTAACGACACAGCTTGTAAACTGTTGTTTGTCACACATTCAAGCTACGTACGTACTACTTAAAGTAACTGCAGCAACAATACGATACACGTCAAACAAGGCTGCTTGTGGCACGTATGCTACGCTATGTATACCAGATGACTCTGTATTATCAAGTAACGACAGATGGCTACTTACAAGTATCATCTCCAATAGAACCCCGCCCCCCCCCCCCCGCCGCCGTCAAATAAAACAGACGGAGTGTATTATTGAGATGTACCACATTACTCGCCTCCTCCCCCCCCCTCCCCCCGGCTCCCACCCCCTCCGCTCTGCCCTGTTGACTATCAGCTGAGCAAGTTTGTTTGGAGATGACGGTTGTAGCAGTGGTTTAGAACGATAACGGGCGGGCTGTGTGACTGCTTTTCGGAAGACGCTACGCGGGCTAATATTCGATAAACCTTGGAGGCGTTGTCGCCGTCATCGTCAGTGGCGGTGATGGCGACGGCGACGGTGACGGTAACGGTGACGGTGACGGTGACTGTGACAGTGACGGCGTCGCTTACAGGACGGTGACGGTTACGGGACGGTGACGGTGACGTTGATGGTGACGGTGACCGTGACCGTGACCGTGACGGTGACGGTATCGGTGATGGGGTTTCTCGCTGATTGGGCTGGTCACGTGCGGAGCTACCATGGTATCTAATATTATCATCAATATCGTTGCACCAGACGTACCCGTGATACATATATTTTCAACGATTTTCGTTAGATCCCTGACCTATGAGGTTGATTGTGTGTGTCGGGCTTAGCTTGTAGCTTTTTCTCCTAATCGGCTTACAGTAGCTGTTGGAGAGTGAGGAAGTAGCCCCAGAAAAGTTAGGCACTATGTACCCCTATCGCAGCACGGGTCGTGACGGTGACGGTAATGGTGACGGTGATGGTGACGGTGACGGTGACGGGGTGACGGTGACGGTAGCGGTATTCCCGGGGTACATCCTGACTTTACCGGTATTTTTGCGCAGCAGTGTGAACTTGTGCGCGGTTTACGACCGGCAGTACAATAAACCTGCTTGCTGCTCGGGAGTACTCGTCGACCGCGTGGCGGCAATGTTGATAGTGATTGGTGAAGGTACTGGTAACGGCGATGTTGATGGTGACGGTGACGGTGACGGTGACGGTGACGGTGACGGTGACGGTATCGGTGGCGGTGATTGTGACGGTTAGGTGGGGGTGGTGACGGTGGTGGTAATGCCGATGGTAACGATGCCGAGGTTGGTGGTGATGCTGCTTGTGATGGTGGTGATACGGTGACAGAGTGGCGGCAGTAGTGACGGCGACAGTCGACTGTGGTGGTGGTGGTGGTGGTGGTGGCGGTGGTGGTGGTGGTGGTGATGACGGTGTGACGGCGATGGTGACGGAGACGGTGACGGTAGTGTTGACGGCGATGAGTGGCTGTATTGGTGACGGTAACATTTGACGGTGACGGAGACGGTGATGGCGACGGTGTTGACGGCGGCGGCTATGGTAACGGTGGTAGTGACGGTATTCGCCACTCAAGGTACTGCGGGAGATCTAAGAAGAAATTGCGTGGAGAGAGAGAGGGAGAGAAGCAGGAGAGCCTGACCCGATCACCTTTATCGGCGTTCGAGGCAAAATAATTGTTCCTTGCGACTAGAGACACACACAGGCAGCGGGAGCAACGGCATTTATTTCGTCTGTTAAAAGGAGTGAGTCGGCCCCTTCCAACTGCACTCAAGTTTTGAGAACCAAACTAGGCAGGCACCAACGCCTGCCCCATACAATGATGTTAAGATGATGGACAGCGGGACGCTTTGTATCCCTGGGCAGGTCTGCCTATTAAGCCGGTACTCATTGGTACTCACGTTGATGTTCGCTTAGAGATAGAAGAGCCACTTCATTCCTTTCGTGCACGACAGAGACTGGGACCACGCTCGTGCCTCTCTGGAAAACCCCTGGTTTTCCACATAAGATACGCCTTCCAAGTACTACAAATACGATCCCAGTGCCAGAACCCAGGTAATTACCGGGCTTTCAACCTTATACAAAGCAGTATCATGACACTAGCCCACTCTGATGAGCCGTATATGCAGAATTATGGGAAATTCATGGAAACCCCGATTCCACCACTAGAACAGGAGTCAAAGGTGCGGCTCCTCAAAACCCACTCCCACACCTCTGAACGGCAAGGCAACGAAGCCGGCAAAGTACGTAAAAAAGAATGAAAGAAAGCGTAGCCTCAAGGGGCAGGAAGAAATCGTCAACGAAAAATCATCGTCATGTCACCCGCGACGGGGGGGGGCGAGGAAGATGCAGGGAAAGTGAAAAGGGAAGGTAAAAAAAAAACGAGAAGAAAAATATCACGGAAGATATCAAGAGACATCGAAAACCCAGCCTACTACTCGGGAAACGTGTCCTGTGCCACAGTGAGAGGCACGATTACCCAAACCAGCCCCGACACTGGGCGGGGGGGTAGGCAGGACAGAATACGCGAAAAACATCCCTAACCAAGCCCAAGAAAAACACTCAAACAAACAACCCAGGAACACACCTGCCAGAAGAAAAAATCGACCCGAAAAGTCGGAAGACGTCAACAACGAGAAAGACCACCGCCCAAATCCAGGAAAACGTCAAGAAAAAAAAATCGAGCGCAGCCAAGAAGCGAAAATCAGCTATCCACGGTGACGCCTCGAGATTCGTCTACGTTACGCTGGACCCCCCGTGCAAATGCGCTAGACAAGTGAATTTGGGGACACCAAGAGCCACGTACAGCTCTCGTCGAAGTCGTGTAGCGTGCCGGAGAAAGATGAAGCTTGATCGGTCCCGGGTCGTCCAAAAATCGAACTAAATATACTCCATCCGTGGGCGTAGTCGCGCTGATTTTCCCGAGCCACCACAGCCCGTCGTCGCCCTTGTACCAAAAATGGGCCCCGTTGGGAAGCACGGTTTTGCAGTATCGGCGGAGCCAGTCGGCGTGCGAGACGCAGCCATAGCCGAATGCCAAAAACCGCTGGCCGTTATTCCGAGAGAGCTCCCGTTGTGCCGCGCCGATTCTCATTCGGCGGTACAGGCGGTTGGTTTGACGATGCTGGTTCGGGGTGCCGGCCCAGTAGCGCAAAATTGCTTGGCGAGAAAGCTGAAGGTCCATTTCCCGTTCCCAGGATGGACGGGAGAGTCCAGTCCAGTGCGTCTCGTACATCATTGCGATGACGCCACCTCGACCTCGAACCGATTGGTGTCCGGCAATCTTTTCCACTTCGAGTCGGTGAAGAGGTGTCGAGACGTCGTCCTGGGTGACGTGGTACGGGGGAGATTTCTTGGAGAAGTTGTTGAGCACGTACTGCGTCAACCCCGCTGGCAAATACTTCGGCATGTCGCCACGGTCGTGGGGGTTGGCACAGGGCTTGCAGCGTTGAACTGAAACGCGCCGACGAGCATCCGCGCCGGGCATGTCGGAGGGAAGATCCAAATACAGGAGCTTGGCCCCAAGAGGAGACCCGTCCGGGGTGTCCGCTGCGGAGCAGGGGCCAACTGCGAGAACTTTGTAGGGGCCTGTCCAGTTGAGTGAGAGTTTGGCCTTGAGGCCCTTGGCGTCCGTGTCGGGTTTGCCCCCTGGCGGATGGTGGCCGCCGTATAGTACACCCATGCCCAGTCGCCGACGTCAAACCTGGGGACCGGACGCAGAGCGTCGGCGAGGGCGGAGTTGCGGCGGTTCACACGGGCAACAGTGAGGGCGTGGTGTTCGCGAACGATATCATACGCGCGCTGCTGGCGGTCCATCGCCAAGACGCAATAGGCGAGGTGGTCGCGGGCCAAGCTTTGGTGGCCGGCGACTCCAGCACGCTCGAAAATCGTGAGGGGGAGGCGTGGCAGCCGAGGGCGAACTGAAATTCGGCAGCTGCGCCGAGGGCGTCCAAGTCATTCGTGGGGACGGGCGGTGCGTCAGTTGGCAGCGGAAGCCGTAAAAGAGGGGTTCCCACGGGTTCGGCGCGGTCGCGTTCGGACGGGATGGGTACCGTCGGGACCAACGAAGCGGTAAGAGCCGGGGCCAACACGACTGGTGCGGTCGGTCGCGGCCGTGGGGCTCGCGGCGGGGTGATAGCGCGCCGGGCTGATGGTCTAGGGGCCCCGCCGGGCCCGAAGCCATTATCAACAGCAGGCGGCGCGGAGCCAGCGGTGGCGGTTGTTCGTCGGCGCGTCCGAGTGGAGATGCGGCCGGAAGACGGCAAAACGGTCGGAGGCACCGGGGTGCCAGGCGGCGATGAGGTAGACGCGGCCGGATCAGTGATCACAGTGGAATCTTCTCTCTGTGAAATGCTCGTCGGGGGAGGAGCGCGCTGGGCGACAATCGTCACTGCAGCGGGGGCTTCGGCATTGCCCTGGCCGGGAGGGGCAGACGCGGCCGGAGCAGTGCTCACGGCGGAATCTTCTCCCTGCAAAGTGCTCGTCGGGGGAGGAGCGTGCTGGGCGACAATCGTTGCTACAGCGGGGGCTTCTGCATTGCCCTGGCCTGAAGGGTCAGACGCGGCCTGAGCAGTGCTCACGGCGGAATCTTGTCCCTGTAAAGTGCTCGTCGGCGGAGGAGCGTGCTGGGCGACAATCGTTGCTACAGCGGGGGCTTCTGCATTGCCCTGGCCTGAAGGGTCAGACGCGGGCGGAGCAGTGCTCACGGCGGAATCTTGTCCCTGTAAAATGCTCGTCGGGGGAGGAGCGTGCTGGGCGACAATCGTCGCTACAGCGGGGGCTTTTGCATTGCCCTGGCCTGAACGGTCAGACGCGGCCGGAGCAGTGCTCACGGCGGAATATTTTCCCTGTAAAATGCTCGTCGGGGGAGGAGCGCGCTGGGCGACAATCGTCGCTACAGCGGGGGCTTTTGCAGAGCCCTGGTCGCCCCCGGGGGGTACGACAAAAACCGAAGCGAAAGCGGCGTTGGCGGCGGGTGACAAAACCCTCAAGCCAGGACGGCGATCGACGGTGGCGACGGAAGCAGAGACACGAGCGACGAATCTCCCCGAAAGAGCAGAGAGGTCGTCAATCCTCATACGTGGCCCGTGTGTGCGAAAATCGCGAAAATCCGAAGAGGTGAAAGGCAGCCCACTCAAGACGGCACGTTCGATGCGGGGCACCAGCCCACCCAAACCGACACCGGGGGTCGGGGAAGAGCGAGTGCGAAGCCCGCAGGCCTGGATGAGGAAGATACCCCCGTCCTCTACGGGTGGGAGGCTGCTAGACCCACTGCGGTCGTGTTCCGTGGCCGGCTCTGGCAAGCGAGAGAGAAAATCAGCATTGCCGTTGGCGGTGCCCTTGCGGTACTCGAGGGTGTAGTCGAACGCTGTGAGGAACTCGAGCCACCTCTGAACTCGCGCGTTGTGATCCCCTACTTTGCCGATGCTCTCAAGTGCCTTGTGGTCCGAAAAGATGCGAAACTTTGTCCCCCATAGGTAGCCGCGGAGTCGCTTGATAGCCCAGACAACGCTGCCCGCTTCGAGGTCCAACGGGGTCCAGTGTCTCTCGGAATCGAGAGTAGCGCGGCTGATATAAGCAATGGGCCGTACCGAGCCGTCCAGTTGCGCGGCACCAAAACCGTCGATGCAGGCGTCACAGTACACGCGAAAGGGGTGGGAGTCGTCGGCTACAGCGTCCCAGTCCGGGAAGACCAAAATTGGTGGGGCAGCGAGCTCGGCGAGGATCTGGCGAACGATAACTTCCATGGCCGGCGTAAAGACGTACTTAACCCCCTTCCGGAGGAGGGCAGTGAGAGGCCGGGTCCTTTTAGACAGGTCGGGCAGGAATTTGCGATAATATCCCACGCCGTCCATCAATGCTCGGACCTGCTTGAGGTTCTTGGGCATGGGCATTTTCAACAAAGCCGAAACTTTTTCCGCATTGGGGCGTATACCCGCGAGCGAAATGGAGTGGCCCAGAAAATTAGCGTCCGTGGCGCCGAGGCGACGTGCCCGAGTGGTTAAGGCAATGGATTCGAAACCCATTGTGATTTCACGCGCAGGTTCGAGTCCTGCCGTCGACGCCACTTGTTAAGATCATGGACAGCGGGACACTTTGTATCCCTGGGCAGGTCTGCCTATTAAGCCGGTACTCATTGGTACTCACGTTGATGTTCGCTTAGAGATAGAAGAGCCACTACATTCCTTTCGTGCACGACAGAGACTGGGACCACGCTCGTGCCTCTCTGGAAAACCCCTGGTTTTCCGCCTAGGATACGCCTTCCAAGTACTTCAAATACGTTCCCAGTGCCAGAACCCAGGTAATTACCGGGCTTTCAACCTCATACAAAGCAGTATCCTAACAATGAGGGGAATGTTACGACAAATCGAAACCCTGCTTTGAAGGGGGGAGAACGGATAGGGATATTGTATCTGGATGGTATGACTGGAACAAGCGCTGCACATTGTCACGACTGTCAGAGAGCAAGTCAAAAGGGGAAAATAATAATATTAGGGATATCAAAGCTTTGTGAGGTGCGGTATCGGCCTTGGGTTATGCATGTTGAAATTGCGTTGCCCGCTTTGCTGAACGTGACAGAGAGGCAGACGGACGATGAAACATCATACTTGCCTCGAGGGTGATATTGCTCAAGAGCGATATTGCTCCTACTGTACGGACTGCTGTCGTTTATTGTGAATCTTTCGAATTGCGTGTCAGTATCGTTTTCTGAGTCGTGGAAGAGAGAGATCCCTCCCCTCCGACAGATACATCGCAGCTTTTCCTGCATTCTCCTGGGGTGAGTGTCTCGACCAACGCTGTTTCACTGCCTCTCTCTCTCCCTAACGCGATTATCCTGGTCAGGTTCCTAACTGCAGTTTTATACGTACTACTGTGCAGTACGGCCTTCAATTACAAGTATAACGGGGGACCACATTAAAGAGGACCTACGGTGCACACAAAACCCTATACATATCGCTATGTTTACTGCCAATATTTGGTCCTGTTTACTATGGTCCCCCGTAATAGCAGTCTCGGATGACCGTTTTTGTCGAATATTTTTCCGAGTATACCTACGCACGTCTCGTAGAAGGCGCGATCGAATCACTATAGTGTCACACCAAGCTTGCAAATATGAGTTTGGAGTACATTTTTCGATCTCACAGCCCCGTTTTTTCATCTTTACTTTCCTTCGAACATAAATCGTACATATAATATAATATATATATATAGCGGACCGTACGCGATCAATCATTATTAGATCAACTCACTTCTGTGGATCAGCGCCAACGGAAAAATGCGTTGCCCTGCTGTTCCCCAATGTGCTGTTTTTTTTTCTAGTGTATCGCTGAACTATTGAGGTTGGACACCTCGGACAGATCATACAGATCTTGATCTATCTGTCTACAGATATACATCATCTATTGATAGTTCCTCACCTGTCGTGGCGAAAGGTTGTTCAGGATCTATCTATCTGTGCAGCATATATATATATCCAACCCAGGAAGCATGTGCTAAATAGAGCATGCCGACGATTTGTGCAGGTCCAGCCCGGTAACACCAGCATGATCGCACAAAAATCGATAGCAATAGATCTGCCATCAAAGATGTACTCGTAGATCATCGAGCAGTGGGAATCAACGATCAGTCCGATGAGGTCACTACATGTATGTAAGGAACGTTTTAGGTGTTCAAGAGCAGATAGTCCTAACGATTTCTTTTGCTACGATCTTAAAATTCCCGTCCATGATCGTACCACGTAAATATAAGTCAACGGTACCGATCAACAATATCAATGCCGACCTCTTTAACCCCATCATCGCTTGCGTAAGGAAATAACTCGCGTAGATGCATACTTCCCTTGGACCCCCCAAAATAAATCGATTCGTTGAGGCTGTCATCCACACGCGAGAAAACCCGCCTCAACGCGGTTCTTAGTAGGTATGTACAAGGCGCTTCGCTCCGCGGGCGGCCTACGCCGCCCGCTACGCTCGCTCAGGAAGGAAAAAAGTACATCAAATTATGCGAAGCGAACAGAGGTCCTCGATTGAGTGTAGTGTTTTCAAGGATCATAGTTGCAAACCGGCGACTTGATAATGCCAAGAGTCCCGCCGCCATGCTTCAGGGAAAAACAGCTCCGACGTCAGCTTGGGATGCCACATATACGCTTCGCGTCGCGGATGTCGTACGAACGTACATACACCCCAGATAGGGTACTACTGTCTGTACTTATTTTCTTCTTTCGATATGCTCTACCTGGTATGTCTGTACTGTATGTACGAAGAAAGCGAAAGCACAGCACGGCACAGCAGCAAAAACAATAAAAATGAAACCGAAAACTCGGAAAGGAAAACAAATCCCCGTCCCCTCTCGTGTAATATTTTTCTGCCTGATTGGAACACCTTACACCCGGTCGAAAAGAAGAAAAGAAAGAAATCGCACAGAAGAGCTTCTCTCTCAGCCTCGTACGCCGCCCGCCCCTCTCGCGACCACCTCGCTCCCGATTCGGTCCGGGTAAAGCTTTTATCCCTCTCTGCCACAATCAGCCCCGTCGCCCGCCCCGCGTGAAGCCCGGTGCTCACCGTGGCCGTCGTTCGCCAGCTCGATAACGTTGGTGTTCAAACTGCACACCTCCCTCTTTCAACTTCAGGGTGGTCGCAAACATAAGCACCGCTTGAATATTATCTTGCGATCCCGAACGACCTTTATAAACTCGTACATACTCTATCAACAATCATAAATCGAAGCCAGAAAAAGCCCGTTTATTCATCCCTCGTGTCTCGAGGCACACGCGACGCCCAGGCACGAAAGCGGCGACCGCGCTCCTTGCAACCCCCCCTCTAACCGCCAGCACCCGCTGGCACCCGCGACGGTTCCGGGTCCTCCCGCGATGCCGTGCTCGGAGAACACGCACGCACACGAAACGAAAGAAGAAAAAAGGAAGAAATGACCGAGAAAACAAAGAACTGCTGGAAAGGTCCGGCAAGTGATGAAAGGAGGCGGTTTGGAAGTGGGAGCTCTGAGAGGCCAGGGATGCACCAACCGAGCACGCTCAGGGGTTGCGATCTAAGTATGTAGTTCTATGTATGCAGCTCACCCTTTCGTGTGCGGCTCGCCTAACACCTTACGGCGCTTCGGGCTTGGTGCAAGCAATGTCTGCCTGGTCGGTGAAAACCCGACGTACCCCGTCCCGGCATTGTAGGGATGCGAGGGTCTATCGTCATACGACTACGGCCATGCATGTGGTGCGGGTAAAAAACCCCGCGCATCCCCTCTTGCCCCGTTTTCCCCCTTCCCTAAACAGGAGCGAATCTGCAGGTAGGTGGCATCCGTAGACATGTGGTACACACAGCACAAGGCCGGGACTGAGATATAACTCGACACAACGCGACCCAACGCCGCGTGACTCAGCGCAGCGCCTTATTTTATCTGCTCCCCTTCCACGCCGCGATGTCAGACTCAGGCAACGCTTTTGTACTGGAAGCATATTATATAAGGTGGACTCAAGGGTGCGTGCGAACCGTGAGCACTTGTTGTGTGTGGTACATACCGTACCATCATACCGTATAACGGCAGATCACAACCGCCACAAGGGAGGGCTGCTTGCTAGTGTTGCATGTTCTGTTTCTCTTGCTGCTGCTGCTGCCGCTGCTGCTTGCTGCTGCCGCTGCTGCGTTGTTACTATTTCTGCTAGTTCTGTTCCTCCTTCTGCTCACTGCTCCTCCTCCTCCTCCTCCTCCTGCTGCTGCTGCTGCAACGCCACACCACACACACACACACACGAAAAAAAAAAAATGCCATGAAGAAGCGCGAATCACGAACCTTTCTCTTCAACATCCGTCGGTCGGTCCGTTCGTTCCCTCTTCGACCGACCAATGCAACCCCTCAGGCCATACATATCCTTCGGTTCGAACGTGTCTCATCTCCTCTCTTCTCTCTCTTGCACGCGTCTGAAATACTATAACAGAAAGACAATTCTCAATATTCTGACCAGGTACCGGCGTACGGTATGTAATTCGTACCAGGTATCAATATTCGTACGTAGCGGTGGGTAGACTATTCTCAATATAACATACATACGTGATCACCACCAACCAGGTACAGGTAGGCCCCTAATCTCCGACCATGGTACGTAGGTTATACCGCCTCACAATCACCGCGTGTCGATCTGCTGTTTCAGTGCACGAAATGGTACAAGAATTATCGTCTCGTCGACCCTGGTAGCATCCAGGGGAGTTACCGGCCAGAAGTCAATCCCTAGGGAAATAATGGAAAACGCGCGATCGGTTCACGCAGCTTGCAAAGTTGAGTATCGATCGATCTGCCGATCGGTTGAACTCACAGCTGACGTACGCTTTTAGTTTTTTAATAAAATCACTGCGATAATTCTTCAACAAGACCTTCCAGCCTCCTCGGCCGCCGGGTCAGTCGGAGACAACTAACTTGTCGCTGCTGACACCCAGGAAGTCGGACGACGCCATCCAACCCACCTTGACGTGTCTCCACGCCCAAACCCTGATCAAAGAGAAATCACTCTTCTTACCTGCAGGGTTACGGTCCCAAATTCGGCGTCGTCGGCAGGGATCCCCATTTTCGGAGCAGCCCGGAGTAACGTTTTTGTTCGGTTTTGTTTTTATATCTCGTGTTTTATTATAGTCCCAACGGGCCGCAATTTTTTTTTTGTTTCAACCAAATACCGGTAGAGAAGAGAGATGAGAGAGAGCCAACGAGTACCTCTCGTGAGACGTTGGTGCAACAAGAAAGAAATAATGATGCTCGTCGCACCGTGCATTCCCAAACAGCCCACCCCCCACCCACTCCCATCCATCCACCCACCACGTTTTTTAGATGCAAAACAAGGGAGAAAAACAAACAAAAAAAAAAAGAAAAAAAGAAAGAAAGAAAGAAACAAGGGGAGAGGAGAAAGCCAAGCTTAAAACGAAAACATCAAAAGCGGGGTGGGACAAGGGGCGCGGCGGGTAAAGGACGGGGGGGCGGGGGGAGGAGGAGGAGGAGGAGGAGGACAACTGGCTCACAAGCTACCCCACAGCGAAAAAGAACCGACCACCCGACTGACCGACCTATCATACCTCTTTCTTCGTGGGGAGTGGGCATTGAGGGTGACGGTGTGTGGGATGGGGGTGGGGGGCATCTAAATAAATCACGCACGCCTAAGGCGATTTCTCAGCTCCGAAAACGAAAAAAAAGCAGAACGAAAACAAAACAAAAAAAACACACACACACGCAATGCACACAAGAAAAATACCCGTACAAAAACAAGAGCGCCGAACAAGAGATAAAACATCGAGCGCCATAAAAAAAACACGGGGTCCATTTTTTTTTTTTTTTTTGTTTTGTCGAGCCGCCCCGCTGAGCAGCGGAGAAGGACACGAAAAAACAAAATGGAGCGAAAAAAAGAAGAGAAAAGCGAGAGAGTGAGAGAGAGACAGAGATAGGGAAGGCGAGCGCACTACGAGCATAAATAGCAGCAGAACACCCCCGCTGCCCCCCCCCCCTCCCTTACGAGGGAAAGAAAAAAAAAGTCACCAACGACGCATTGGTCAGGGAAAAAAAAAAAACAACACACACTACGGAAAACAAACTTGACACAGGTTAGGGTTGTGGGGTACCGCCACCGTCACCCCGGTCACCAGCCAACGCCACCCGCAATAATGGCGACGATGCGACAACCAACCCCCGGGTAAACATATTTTCCACCTCGCACCAAAAAAGTAGCCAACCTGTAGAGCCTACCCGACTGGGTTTGACTTCTCGGGGGCCATCATGCTCTCTTTTATCATCGGCAGCAACAGTGTTCGGAGACCGACCGCGGTTTGACGTGCTTGACTGACCGCCCCCTACACCGAAACTAGTATAAGGTTTGACCTCCTTGACACACTTGACCGTCTCCCTACACTCAAGATATAGTAAAACGTTTTTCTAGGAGACCGCGGTTTGGTCCCTTGTTGACCGCCCCCTGCACTCAAACTAGTATAATAAAACTAGTATACCAGGTAATGTTTTCTAGGAGACCGCGGTTTGACCATCTTGACTGGCCGGGGACCGCGGTTTGACCCCCATGACTTGACGGCCCCCTATACTAAAACAATCATATCAAGATCAAAAGAGGTCTTCACGCGCCCGACATGATCGGTCTCCTTCCTATTAATAGCATCTTACATCTGTGTATAAGCGACAGCGTAACCGAAACGCGGTCAACCTACCCCCCTCCCCCCCCCCCCACCGCACCAAAAGCAGCCAACCTGTTCTCTTTACCCAACAGGCTTGACTCGAATTTTCGCGGCTGGAAGGAACATCATGCGCGCTTACTATATATAGCTCTCGCGCTCCGCTGACGCGTGCTGCGATATCTTCAAACCTTGAGCACCGCTACTATTGCCTCTTCCACCACCGCCCCTATCCCCCCCCCCCCCCCCCCCCCTCGACCCCCCGCCTACCTCCAACCTCTCATACGTCGACATATACTACTTGCTCCCCCCCAAGATAAGCCAGCGAAAAATAGGAGTTGCTGCAATAAAAAAAGCCGAGGAATCACTGAATACTGTCCCAAGGAATCGCTGATTTGCCCAAGGACTGCCTCTCCGGACACCGGCCAAAGAATAGCGGCAAAACGGCCAAGACTTTCACTGAATAGCAGCCACGGGATGGGCCAAGAGAATGCCCTGAATACCGGCCAAGGGCTCAATCAGCAAAACGTATCGCGGGAGTACGGGTCAAAAGCCGGACCCAGCCTGAGAACGGGGGCCCTCACCACCACCACCCCCCCACACACACAATCGCGTCGCGTCAACATTTAAGGCTAACAGAAGACAAAAAAAAAAAAAAACTGACGCGAGTTAAGAGAAAGGAGAGCGAGCTCAAAACCGAGAAACGAAAGCAGGAAGGGAAGAACGGAAGGAAGGACGGAAGGGATGACGGAAGGAACGGGAAAACACCAAAACGGCTATAGTCTACAATCGCCGCCGAAACAAAAACCCAGGCATGGTACGGCTACGTACCCTAGACCTTCAATCGCCCTCCAATCGCAAGTTCGGTACGTGTGAAACCCGCAACCAGTCTGAGCGTAACCGTAAAAGGGAAATTGGGACCCTCCGCGGCATATCCCAAGTCTTTCAAAACGACGTCCAGACCAGTATACTGGCGTACCCCCCCTCCCCCCCCCCCTTTCCCTCCCGCCAAGTCGGGTCGGGTCCTCTCCGTCACATCCATTCCGTACCCCGATGTTCGATGCGTATTCCGTCTGGAGAGCGGAGTGGCCGGCCCTCTGCTTGGGCAATGATACCTGCCGTTCCCAGGGTGGCAGCGAGAGAGGGGACAGGGGACAGGGGGGGGGAGGGTCGGAGGCAAGGGAGGTTGGAGGCGTCGAACGGAGGGGGGGGGGGGGGGGGGGGGGGTATCGGAAAATCCGATAATTCGGAATTCGCATCGAGCGGATACTAAAATCCGAAAAAGAAAAACACATGTGCCCCGACATCCGATTACAGCATCAAAACGCCATTCTTCTAGAGGGGAGGGGATGTAACTCACGCCCGCGCGGGGTGCAAGCAATGTCTGCCTGGTCGGTGAAAACCCCACGTGCTCCGTCCCGGCATAGTAGGGATACGAGGGTCTATGGTCATTCGACTACGGCCACGCACGAGATCGAGTACATCTCTCCTATCCAGTACCCCCCCCCCCCCTCGTCATGCCCCGTCTCGCAAGGGGTGCGTAGTCAATGGTCAAATGACCCAAGACAAGCAACAAATGAGTACCCCCCCCCCCCCCCCTCCCTCCCCTGTTTTAGCGGAGCGGGGGGGGGGGCGGGGGCGGGGGTAGAGGCTGACAGAATGCACCCAAAAAGGAGGCGATGGACATGTAGTGTGAACACCTTCACCTCAGACAGCTCACGATGTAGATAGTCTCGTATAACCTACACCTGCCGCAACGATATGTTGTGGAGTGTGTGCGCACGGAGCACAGACCCCAACCCAGGAGCCACGTATCCGCTGTAGCATCATGCACATCACATGCACGGCTGGCTCCCTACCCAGCGACACGATCTTAAGAAAGCTTGCAGACCGCGGATACTACGGCCGTGCGGCAGGCTCCCTCTCACCCGGCATCACAACGTACGTGCAGACCGTGCACATCACATCGAGATCAAGGATGCCATCTCCGCCCTGAAATGTCTCTGGAAATGAAGCAACGGGGGCCAAAAACCAATAAATCTGTTGCAGCGTTTCAACCCTACTGTACAGAGGTAGACTACTACTGAAGCAGCAATAGCGACGGTGGGTATTTATGCGCAAGAGACCTTTTTTTTTCTGCATAGAAAATGGTCCACCGAAAGCGCGAGAGCGTGATATAGCAACACAACATTTCCGACGAAAATCGATGACCAGTGGGAATGGTGAACCCTATCTACGAGCGATAAAAAAATCAAGGCACGTACCGCGGGGGGGGGGGATAAGGGAAGACACCTGTAACCACCACGGTGATCAAAAGTAAAAGTGATCCATGAAAAAAAAACAAAATAAAAAACCGTGCAAGTCCCCATGAACGAATTTCTCCTTCGATTTTTATCGACAACGGAGAGAGCCCCAGAAACGCCAAAGCGCTTATAAACGGAAATATCTCGACGAGATATCTCTTCTCCCATAGCCATCGACTTTCGTACGTTTTTGTATTCCTCTTTTCTTTGTTCTCTTTCCATGTCCCATGTATCATACTCGCCTTTCCTACTACGGGGGGCCATAGTAAATAGGATCCACGGCACACACACAAAATCCTATATATTCCACTGTTTTTACGAACAATATTTGGTCCTATTTAAATAGGACCTACGGTACACACAAAAGCCTATATATTCCCCTATTTTTATCAACAATATTTGGTCCTATTTACTATTACGGGGGACCAGAGTTAATAGGACCAAATGCTGTTACTAAAAACGGTTAAATATACCAGGTTTAGGTTTTTATGTATACAATAGGTCCTATTAACTATGGTCCCCCGTAATACCAGGTATTAACTACACTATGGTCCCCCCCTAATAGCCGTAACTCAGACCCCGAGGTCACACAGCAGGTTTTTTCTTCTCCCTCCGTTCCCACTATCACGGGGGACCATAGTAAATAGGACCTACCGTACACACAAAAACCTATTTATTTACCTATTTTTACCAACAATGTTTGGTCCTATTTACTATGGTCCCCCGTGATACGATTCGTGCCCTCACTATTCTCGCGAGCAAAGGATTTCAGCCTTCAGCCGTTTCTTCCCTCCTTCACTCGCATAGGTATTACGTACGGGGGGCCATATTAAATAGGACCTACGGTACAAACAAAAAGCGATATATTTCGCTATTTTTACCAACAATATTTGGTCCTATTTACTATGGCCCCCCCCCCCGTAAACAGTGAGTCGAGACTACCCGCAGATCTCTGCATCGTACATTTTTACCCGGATTTCATGCTTCACACCGGGATCTGCGGTCCAAACTAATGTGCGTTTCATACGGTGCACGAAATACTAATATAGAGCGTTGGATATCGAGCTCGATACAATATCGATGAACAAAAAAGCGGATCGATAGGTTTCGTTCAGTGTCAGCACAAAAAACACGGGGAGGCAAAAGGAGGTAGAGGGCAAAACACGTCCGATACTTCCGATATATCGGAATTTCGGTATTCGATGTTTGGATACATCGGAAGTTCGATATTCGAAATTTCGATAAAATATCGATATTTCGATATGTCGGAAATTTGTTGTTTCGATTTTTTTATGCGATATCTGATATCCAACAATCATCATGTAAAAGGTGCTGTACTGTAGTGTAAATGCATATGCCAACCGAACCAACTCACCAGACGGATCAAAGAAGATCGATCTTGAACTTTTCTGCCATGAGTTGCGTCGCCAAGACCTGCGTTTTTTTTTTTTTTTTTTGGTATCGCGGAAAAGCGCGCGGGACCCAGGCAAGCCCGACAGATGGGGATCGGGATCCAGAGAGATAGACCGACAGCAAGAGATATAGAGGGATGGAGAGAGAGATAGAGATAGAGAGAAAGAGATAAGAGGCACAGCAAGAGACGGAGGCATAGACGGACAGAGAGCAGGAGAGAGAAGGACACAGAGACAGAGGGAGAGAGAGGAGAGTCAGTACGCAAGCAAACTCGACAAGCGCATACGCAAGCAAGGCAGGGGAAAACGCAGAGCACGAGGAGGAGGAAAAGGAGCGGGAGGTGGACAGCGCGATACCATCAACCGACCACAAAAACGAAAGATCCAAGAAAAAAAAGCAATCGAATTATTCGTTCCTGAAAAAAAAAAACCCCAACAAACTGAGACGCGCACGAATGCGCCATGTGGGCGACGGACATCACAGCGAGAACATCCGCCGCCGTCGTCCGATGGCACGTTTGGAGGGCTAGTCGAGATACGTTCCGACCGGGAGGCGGCTGCCGACGTATCACTCGGACACAGTCGGCGTCGCGTCCAAGAGGGACTTCCGAATATGAAGCCTCTTCCACGTCAACGGCGAGGCGCCGCAAGGTGACCAGAGATAGCAACGGGTAGTTGGCGGCGCGCGATCGCGGGAGAGACGTCGCAAGGTTTACAGCGTCCTGCCCAGCAAATTCAAGCCACGCCACAAGGGCGGCTGGCGTGCGTGCGGATTCATCATTGCCCCTGCATCCGAGTCTTGGGGGGCGCCCGACTGGGACCTCCCGCTCGGTGGCGTGGAGGGGGGGAGGGGGGGGGTACTCGATAGGAGAGATGTACTCGATCTCATGCATGGCCGTAGTCGTATGACCATAGACCCTCGCATCCCTACAATGCCGGGACGGAGCATGTCGGGTTTTCACCGCCAAGGCAGACATTGCTTGCACCAAGCGCGAAGCGCCGTGAGGTGTCTGGCGAGTCGCATGAAGGGTGAGCTGCATCCTACTAAGAACCGCTTTTGGGGCGGACTTGCATATGGACGACAGCTTCAATGAGTTGATTTAATTTCCGCTGTAGGCATTTCCAGAGACAGCAATGGGAGTACTATGTAACTACCTCTTGGGTGCCTTAACTTGAACACTACGTGATACGATCACTCCCAATTGTGCGAAGTAAAGGTTCTTTACCTCGCACAAAGGATCTAACTCGACAACCGGCTGTGGGCGACCGCCAAAAAAAAACAAAAAAAAACAGTTCCCTGGTTGTCTAGCTCACGTAGTGAGCGGCATGTTTTACAGTGTCGTTGCCAACCGACGCCAACCCATCCTATATAAAATAGAAGGGAGGGGGGGGGGGGGGGGGTAGTCATTATCATGCATGACCGTAGTCATATGACCATAGACCCTCGCATCCCCACAATGCCGGGACGGAGCACGTCGGGTTTTCACCGACCAGGCAGGAGGGAGGGGGGTGTACTCGATAGGAGAGATGTACTCGATCCCACGAATCGCCGTAGTCGTATGACCACAGGAGGGGGGGGGGGGGCTTTGGTGGAGTGGTTGCTGAGTACGTATTGTGCTAGCCAAGCGGGAAGGTATCGGGGGAGGTCGGTTGTATCCTGTGGGTGGGTGAAAGGTTTGCAGCGGCCTACCGACATGCGAAAGCTGGATGCGGCATCAAAACAGCTCCTACTGTACGCTGGCTCCCTGCCCGATGCCCGATGAATACTTGAGGGTGTGGGCAGCGTGAGAGATTATCTATCCATCGATCCATATCCATCTAATCGATCAACTCGCCGTGAGGCCAAGGTTGGGCGCGGGGCGGGACAAAACAAACAAGACGTTTTTCCAACTTTTGTTCGGAAAATGTTCATGGACTTCCGTTCGACATTTTCTCTTCCAAAACATGTATACCTGGTACGATTCATATTCTAGAAAAGACATACCGGTACGCACGAACACGTACGCGAACACTCGCACGTGTACGCACGAAAAACAGCCACCAACAAATATAGTTACACCTTCCATGTTTTAGACGGACGCACGCACGTACACCAAGGGGTACCTGACGTGCAAGCAAGCACGTATAAACGTATAAACGTGTACCTGGTATGACAAAAATACTTCGAAGTAATATGTTAACTTATTTTGAAGCACAGGAAAAGAAAAACGAAAACAACAACAGCAGCAATCACAACAGCAGCAGCAGCAGCAGCAGCAGCAGCAGCAGCAGCAGCAACAACAGCAACAGCAACAGCAACAACGCTCACCGACTTGATCGCCGCGCGCAGCTTACGGCGAGCGTTGAAGAGCTTGAGCTGGTCGAGGTTCACCCCGAGGTTGTGGTTCAGAAGGTCCGAGTCCTTGCTGAGCAGCCACGGGTGAGTCACCGCCTGAGCCGCTGTCAGGCGCTTTTTTGGGTCCACCGTCAGAAGCCTGCGGATCAGGTCCTGTGGTGGTTGAAACCCGGGGATGATGATGGCGTGGGGGGGGGGGCGGGTGGACAAAAAAAAAAGAAAAACAGAGAAAAGAAATCAGGAGCCAAAAAATAAAAGCCGAGACCCAAAAAACAGGAAAAATGCGGATCAGATGGATCAGGTCCTCCTAGGGTCGTTGACACCCCCGGAGGGAGAGGGGGGGGGGGGGGGGTTGTAAAAAGGGGACATGACTCGAAAGCAGAAAACAGGGACACCAGAAACCAGGAAACCACACGAGAAACGGCGGTGGGGGGGATCCTGTTCGCGGCGTTTTTTTCAAGCGAACGTTCGACCCGAGACCCCCTTGGTGCGCACCGAGCCCCAGTCTTACGGGGGAACTCTAGTAAACAGGACCTTCGGTACACACAAAAACGTATGCACTTCCCTATTTATACCAACAATATTTGGTCCTATTTACTACGACCCCCAGCAATAGTAGAACATAGGCGTCCTGGGCTGGCACCGTACACACCCGATATCAGACTCGGCAAATTTTAGAATACAAGAGTATCGGGCTTTATGCAACAGCTGCGAGTCGGAAAATGAACACCTGGGTGCAGAGTATTTTAGGTAGAGGTATACTTTGTAGAACAGCTGCACCCTCGTGTACGTGGTAGTCAACAAAAACCGACAAAAAGTGAATCCCCCCCACCCCCCCCCTCCGCCCCACCTTAGCCTCGCTGGAAACAGACCCCCAGTACTCCGTGTGGAACTTGAAGTTGCCCGACTTGATCTTGCGGAACAGCCGGGTCTGGTTCTCGTCATGGAAGGGCGGGTACCCACCGAGGAGGATGTAGATGATCACACCCACGCTCCACATGTCCACGGACTGCGAACGCGGTAGAGTTGGTATTGTTTTTGTGATGATTACAAGCGGAAACGGTCGCGGTCGAGCAGCAGCGTTAACAGAGTGTTATTAACAGTATCAACAGTAATAAAAATAGTAGCAGTAATAGTAGTAGTAGTAGTTTTAATAGTAGTAGTATTAATAGTAGTATATAGTAGCAGTAGTAGTATTAATAGTAGTATATAGTAGCAGTAGTAGTAGTAGTAGTAGTAGTAGTAGTAGTAGTAGTAGTAGTATATACGAGTACGGACTTAGGTCACAACAAAGTCAAGGAACCTCACCAGGTACAACAAATACTTTGGGAGTTAGTTCATAAGCAAACGGTATAACGACGGTTTCGTAACAACACAAGCTCTCAAAACGCGGAATGAACAACCTCTCGTTAAGTTTCTGCCTGCCGGTCGGTTCGCACCTGTTAACTGCGAAGAGCGAGTATCGCGGGGGAGCATATTAAATAGAACCCACGGTATACACAAAAACCTGTATATTTCGCTATTTTTACCAACAACATTTGGTCCTATTTACTATGGGTAGTATTGATAGTAGTAGCAGTAACAGTAGTAGTAGCAGTTGCAGTAGGAGTAGTGGTATTAGTAGTAGTGGTAGTATTGACAGAAGCACCAACAGCAGCAGCATGGAGCAAAGGGCGTAAAATACGTACTACCTGGTACAGCAGCAGCAGCAGTTGGTCGCGTTTGTATCGCTCGAGTCCGCATGCTTTGATGCTTTGATGGGGGCGGCCTGACGCTAAAAGCGATACTACTACCGAGGCGCAGGAAAACAAAGCAAGAAATGCGCCATCCATCCATCCATCCATCGATCGTTCGTCGGAGCTGCTGCTGTTCTCGTTGGTGTTGTCGTTTGTTGTTGTTGTTTTTGTTGTTGTTGTTTGTTGGTGTGGTGATTATAGTTTCCCTCATCCCAGCCTGGCCATCTCTACACCCCTCCCTCCCCACCCCTCTTCGACCAAGCCACCCTCGAAATTAGAAACCCCAGAGAAAAGGGACGGAAACGGTAAAAAACACAAAAAAAAAAAAAAAACGAACAGAGACGAAACGAATCAAATCGAATCGAAAGCGGAAAACAATAAAGGAAAAACAGAAACCCAACCAACCCTCACAACACCAAAACCAAACCGAAAACAATACGTGAAACCATAAAACCAAAATAAATCAACAACCCCCCCCCCCCGCCCCCCCCCGAAAAATACAACGAAAAAAAAAAAAAAAAAAAAAAAAACTCACCGTGCCGTATGACTCCGCGCGGAGGATCTCGGGCGCCACATACCCGGGCGTCCCGCACTGCGTCGACACGTAGCCGTTCATGACGCTGCGCGCGAAGCCGAAGTCCGCGAGCTTCACGTTGGCGTCGTCGTGCTGGGAGGTGAGAAGCAGGTTCTCCGGCTTGAGGTCGCGGTGCACGATGCCGAGGTCGTGGCAGTACCGCACGGCGTCGAGCAGGATGCGGCAGAGGTCGCGGGCCTCCTTCTCGTTGTAAAACGCCTGCGCCAACCACGAAAACCCCAAGAAAAAAAAAACAGCAACAACAAAAATAACCCACAAAAACGACAAAAAAGAAGAAGACAAAACCACAGCACAGCGCAACACCGCATCGCACAAACAGCGCAGCAGCGGTGGTTTAGAAGAGGGGAGGCCGCGGGGGTGAGGCGGGAGGAAAGGGGGAAGGGGGGTACGGGAGTAGATGTTGGCGTGGGTGGGCGGACGGGGGGGTGGGGTCAGGGTGGGGCAGGGTAAAGGGAGACGTTGCGAGCCTCCTCGTTGAACAACGTCTGCGCTATACCACAACCATTACTGTATCACACCACACTACGTCACACAACACAACACCAAACGGATATCGTCGCCGCTAACGGCTACCGTCAATGGTTACCGTTACTTGGCAGCCAAAGTAGAGACTTTTCTCTTTCTTCTTCCAATCTAGCTCTCTTAGCGCCTTTTTTTCTCCCCCCCTCCTACAAATAGTCGTAACTCAGATGCAGGGTCATAGCAGCCCCCCCGCCCCCCCCCCCCCCCCTCAGTTCATTGAAGCTGTCATCCATATGCAAGAAAATCCGCCTCTAAAGCGGTTCTCAGCAGGATGCCGCTCACCCTTCATGCGACTCGCCCAACACCTCACGGCGCTTCGCGCTTGGTGCACGCAACGTCTGCCTGGTCGGTGAAAACCCGACGTACTCCGTCCCGGCATTGTAGGGATGCGAGGGTAAATGGTCATACGACTGCGGCCATGCATGCTAATGAGGACACCCCCCCTCCCCCCCTCCTCCCCCCCCCCACTACGGTTCGCGCCTTAAACTTTTATCGCGGGAAGACATCAGCAATTTCTTCCCTCGCCGACTCAGGTCGCCTTAGCGTTACCGTTCACGGTCACCGTTGCTGATACCGTTGCTGATACCGCCATCGTTACCGACACCGGCGACCGTCAACAGTTACAGTTGCCGTTCAATTTTTGTTACAGGTTACCGTTCATGGCAAACCGATAATGCTACCGTTATCGCGAATTTTTACCTCGATCATTCCGTCCACGGATAACTTTACCGTTATCGGCCACCGTGAAGGGTCACAGTTGCCGTTCACTTACTGCTGCTGTTAATGGTTACCGTTACTGCTACCGTTAACTGCTACCGTTACCGCTACGGGTTACGGTTACCGCTGCCGTCAACGGTTACAGTTGCCGTTAAATTTTACTGTTGCCGTTAATACTTACCGTTACTGCTACCGTTACCGGTTACCGTTACCGGTTACCGTTACCGGTTACCGTTAATATTTACCGTTACTGCTACCGTCACCGGTTACCGTTACCGGTTACCGGTTTCCGTTACCGGTTATGGTTACCGCTACGGGTTACGGTTACCGCTACCGGTTACCCTTCACGGATACCGTCACCTTTTGCACAATGCGGTCGAACAGCTCTCCCCCCCGCATGTACTCGATGGACACGTAGTACGTCTTGGGATCATCCTGGAAGAACTGGTAGATGTCGATCACGTTAGGGTGCTTCAACGACCGCAAGATGCGCACCTGCAAAAAAGTAGAACAACGCACAAAAACAACGAACGAAAACACGCGCACCACACGAAGAGGGCCATTACGTGAACAGCGGAGCAAAGAGAGAATGAAAGCTTCGTTGCTGTTGTTGTTGTTGTTGTTGTTGTTGTTGTTGTTGTTGTTTGTTCCATCCCATTTATGACCTTCGACCTTGCTTTTCCTCTGACTCCAACAGTTGTCGTAATTCAGATCCGGGGGACACATAGCAGGCTCTTCTCATCGATTCCCACGTTATGACCCACCAGGTAGATATTTCAAGGCAAATATATTATATTATAGACACATTTTGTATGATCTGTATGATCTAGCTCATGTTGCCGGGCGGGAGTGGCACGATCTGCATAATCTGGGACATGTTTCCTGGGTTGGATCTGTACTATTGATGCACAGATCCTGCACATCCTCTCACAAGGGTAGGCGAGGAACTAGATCATCTACAAGCAGATATATAGATGGATAGGTAATGATCTGTCTGTCCCAAGCGTGCAAACTTTCACCCACCCCCCTCCCCCCCCCCTGGTCATACGACTACGGCCATGCATGAGATCGAGCACATCTCTCCTATCGAGTACAACCCCCTCCCCCCATCCTGCTCCGTCTCGAAAGGGATGCATGGTCAACGGTCAGACGACTCGGGCAAGCAACAAAATGTGTACCCCCCCCTCCCCTCCCCCCCCATCTTCCCCCCCCCATGATATATACCAGGTACTAAGTATAGACGTAAAATATGTAGGTTGGGTTGGCAACGACGCTGTAAAACACGCCTCTCACTGCGTGAGCTATTATAGACAACCACGGTACCGTCCGTTTTTTTTTTTGTTGGTTAGTTTTGTTTCGCCGGTCGACACAGTTGGCGGTCGAGTTCGATCATTTTCGTGCGGGGAGTACCTTTACTCCGCACAAGGGGGGATGGTCGTATCACGTAGTGCGCATATGGTGAATCACCTACTGTTCATACTACCTGGTATACCCATTGCTGTCTCTCGAAGTGGCCACACCAGAAAAAAAAAAGCATAGACGTTGTCGTCCATGACAAGTCCGCCTCACAGGCGGTTCTTAGTAGGATGTAGTTAACTCCTTCATGCGACTCGTCTACTACTAACAACACCTTACGACGATTTGCGCTTGGTGCAAGCAATGTCTGCCTGGTCGGTGAAAACCCGACATGCTCCGTCCCGGCATTGGAGGGATGCGAGGGTCTACGGTCATACGACTACGGCCATCCTGACATGAGTACACCCCCCCCCCCCCAGGCCTCATCTCCCCCCACTCCCACCTCTTCCAAGAGGTCCTCCTCGTCCTCTCGCGGCAGGTTGGTCCTTTGCACGCACTTCACCGCCACCTGCAAGCCCCGGTTAGGCCCCGGCCTCGTCACCGTAGCCGACCTCACTTGCGAAAAAGCCCCCTCCCCGATAATGTCTCCCAGGTTGTAAGTAGAGGTGAACGCTGTGGCGGCGAATCAGGATCGGATACACACATAAGAAAAACAAAAGAAACAAGACAAAAAATCAGAACCACAGCAACCAAGACCACAGCGAGAGGGGTTTGCACAAGAGAGGGAGGGAGGGAACAGTTTTTTTTTTTTTTTTTTTTTTTCAGGGCCACCGCAAGGGGTTTGTTTGCACGAGAGGAAGCAACAGGGTTTCTTACTGTAGTTTTCAAGGCCACAGCAAGGGGGGTTGCAAGAGGGCGGAAGAGGGAGGGGGCAGAGGGGGTATAGGGGAAGAGGAAGAGCTTGGGGTTTGCAAGAGAGTGGGACAGGGACAGGACAGGTGATAGGGGATACAGGGGAAGAGGAAGAGGGAGGGGTTTACGATGGAGCGGAACAGGGGAGGGAGGGGATAGGGGCTAGGTATGGGAATGGGAAGAGCGAAGGGTTTGCCAGAGAGTGGAACAGGGAGGGGACAGGGGATGGGAAAAGCGGAAATACCGTACGAGTATACGTACGTATATCGTATTGCGGAAGATGACACACCTCCCGGGACGAATTTCAGAGCTCAGTTTTCTCCAAAGAAATCGGAGGCGGCACACAACCAAAATGCTGGCCTATGGAAATATCTCGAATCGAGGTGTATTTCGGAAATACTCCACTCCTTCGGACGGATAATCTGTCGTTCCTACTTGATGATCTGCTACTGTACCGCTCTGTCCAGTATTATAAGGACCTCTCACCCATTAACATTCAATACAAACGGTTCTTATGTTTACGTACAGGAGTGGTAGTCATTTCAAGGCAGATGCATACATAAAAGATATAATACTCGTACATGTACGTATATATATTATATTCCCGGTCTTCCCATCATCTGGCTCTCATGTTGGCGGGTAGATCTACGTACGTACAGCAGCAGCACATATTGCTTAGGGTTATAATAGGGATATGTACTACTCTGTCGCAGATTTCCGCTCAGTCCCGTCACAACGACAGGCGAGGAACTACTACAGCTGTACAGCAGTACGTGGTAGAACGGAGGGGCCATATTAAACAGGACCTACGGTACCCACAAAAACCTACATATTTCGCTATTTTTACCAACAACGTTTGGTCCTATTTACTATGTTCCCCCGTGATAGCACAACAGCAGTAGACGATGTAGATGGTGTAGATGAGGTAGCTGATCATCCATCCACCCGAGGTGTGTGGAGATATCTCGTCGAGATATGTGTCCATAGACGCGTCGCTCCGCGTTTACACTCTCTCCCCGTGATCGAGAATGCCAGCTTGGGAACTCCTTCAAGGGTGTGTGATGTGTGTTATGTGTTATCTTGCCACACGCGTGTGAAACGGTACCTATCGTAGGCAAGACGAGCGGCTAAAAATGTATCAGGTACCAGGTAGATGAATAAAATTAAATACCAGGTACCAGGTACCTGGTATATATTACGGGGGATCATAGTAAGTAGGACCAAATTTTGTTTGTAAAAACAGCCAAATGTATAGGTTTTTGTGTGTACCGTAGGTCCTATTTAATATGGTTCCCGGTAATAGTATAATATATACCCTGGTACCTGGTACTATAGATGCATATGTCGTATTTGTGTCTCCGCGACCGTCGTTAACCCTTTTAGAACTGCAGTCCCGTTTTGGGGACAAACTACTTGAAATTTGACTGGTTTGTCCCCAAAACGGGACTGCGGTTCTAAAAGGGTTAACTCTTTTAGGACCGCAGTCCCGCTGTGGGGACAAATGACTCGGAATATGAGTGGTTTGTCCCCAAAACGGGACAGCGGTTCTAAAGTGGCTAAGACGACCCTGCTACGTACGAGAAACTCGCTGTCCATCGAACGAACGATTCCAACAATCAACGAGCAACGACAACAACAAACCACGAATAGTGCCGGAGGAGCTCTCTGGGGGGGGGGGGGGGGGGGGCGGCAGAAACAAAACAAAAAAAAAGTTATGTTCGGTTTTTCCGCTCCACCTGAAAAACCAAACGCTGACACAAAAGACAGAATCATGGATGGATGGATGGATGGATCGAGGGGTAGATGGCATGCATGCATGCATGGTGTGCACGGCACGCACGAGCGTCAGACCGCAAACTCGTGCCTTTGGTTCCTTTCTTTACAAACAACGTCTCTTTCTTTTTTCTTCGTGACTGTCTGTCTGTTAGGGTCGCTCTTAACGAGGGCTGTTCTTTTAGGGGTTTTTCGGTATTGTCCCGACATTTCGGTATATCTTGGTTTTTTCCTTACAGGAAAATACCGAAATTTCGGGGGAAATACTGAAAAAAAAAACTGAAAAACAATCCTCGTTAAGATCGACCCTTATAAAAAAAAACAACTAAAAGTTCAGCAAAAACCGCCAACCAAGGAGCCGTAAACGTATACCAGGTATAAACACATACCAGGTAAACATATACCAGGTACCAGGTATACACACACTTTGAACTTGATGAAAAAAAATACCGGTATACCTGGTACAATATACATACTCGACACGGTTGACTCATCCAGCGTCTGTTTGATCGCCAAGGCTCAAGGGTTGGGCGGTGCTGTGGACGCACACTGCGATAGAGGTGAAAGGCGCTCTTCGGCTATTTTGTTTTCTGGATAACGACGGTGCCCGCTCCCTCCGCATACATAAATAACCCAACCCATCCCGAAATCGTCGGCATGCCATTTTTTTATTTATATTTTTTCTGTTATTTTTCTTGGGGGGGGGGGGGGGGGGTGATACTATTTTTTCGTACTAATAAATAGATCATGGGATATACGGTAGTTCATACCTTCATGTTTCTCAAAATGAGAACTTTCGTAGTAATAAATATTACTGAGTATTAGTATAGGGTTCCTCAACCGAGCGATCTCAGGAATAAAAAAATGGTGCACATTTCCACCTTGGGGGGTGTCTGAGGGGTGTACGTAGAGATGTAGGGCTTAGGGTGGGGGGGATGGCGGGGGGGGGGGGGGGGGGGGGTGGTTGCACTCATTATCGTGCATTTCCGTAGTCGTATGACCATAGACCCTCGCATCCCTACAACGCCGGGACGGAGCATGTCGGGTTACCACTGACCAGGCAGACATTGCTTGCACCAAGCGCGAAGCGCCATGAGGTGTTGGGCGAGTCGCACGACGGGTGAGCTGCATCCTTAAGGCGCCGGGAGGGGGGGGGGGGGGGGGGGGGTACTCGATAGGAGAGATGCACTCGATCTCATGCATGGCCAGGGGGAAGGAGGAGGGGGGGGGGGGGGGGGGGCTAAAAAGCGCGTGCCGACTCAACCAAAACATAACCCTTTTGGGACTGCAGTCTCGTTCTGGGGACAAACTACTCTAATTCCAAGTGATTTACCCCCGAAACAGGACCTGCAAGCAGCGAAAAGGGTCAAGGTTTGGTCTGGAAGCACTCATTAACTACTGTAGTACCCCTCACGTTCGGTTGATCGACTTGGAACTTTTTTTGTTGTTGTTGTCTCGAAAGTGTTCATCTTTCACGGGAGAGAGAGGCGACGAGGCAAATAAAATTATACACCTGGGTATATGTACTGTACATACATACCCAGAGGGGGTATCAGGTATCTGCACGGTGCGGTGCGTGTGTACAATGTAACAGCATACAGATCACATAAGCTCATCAATGTGATGCTACAAAATGATCTTCTCTCACAGCCCCCCAGCCTATTAATAGTGTTCTCATGTTACCACGCTCCCATGCAGCGTTGCTGTCGGAGAGGCGGGCTGCGTGTCTGTCCGTCCAGCTGTCTACAACGCACAAACTCCATTCATCTTCAATACTAACCATCAGCCGGCGGGAGAGCGGGCCATACATCAGCCCTAGACCCGACTCTCTTTGTCTCTTCGTCGGTTTTGACAATCCTATCCGTCGGTCTGACCCTCTGTCGGTCTGTCAAAGCGGACAACGCTCTCCTTTCATCCTATCATTCACGAACCCCCCCTCCCCCCCCGTCTTTTCGCTCAAAACGGGCACGCTCGCCTTCGATCCACGCTTTACGAGCCAATCCTCAAATCTTCGTTTCCGACACGTTTGCGATGGCCGCACGGGCACTTCAGTCACAAGGGATTTACACTTCGGAACAGATCATTTACAGATCATTCCCACTTGGTGATCCACAGTAGCTCTTTCGGGGAAGATGATCTGTATGATCTACTAATAGCTCATGCTGTCGGGTGGGAGTGGCAAAACCTGCATCATGATCTAGGAAATGTTTCCTGGGTGGGATCTGTACTATTGATATACTTCGTACATACGGATCCTGCACAACCTCTCACAAGGGTAGCGGGGAACTAGATCATCTACAAGCAGATGGGTGTAAGATGTCAGCATCATCCGAACCCCTCCGCGCGTTGTATCGGCGGCGCTTCTACGGGTTTCTGCGTGCGTGCGTGCGGAGCCGTACTGCTGCGGGCGTACAGCGTGCGTGCGTGCGTGCGTGCGGGCAGTTTTCCGACCCGCAGCACATCGACAAGCAGAGCCGAACTGTCGAGGAATCGAGAGAGTGAGCGACTGAATCGCCACCTTATCACGAAGAAGCCATTTCAATACCACGAGACACGCCTCTTCGCCAGTGTAAAACGCCCGCATGCCAAAAGCCGGCACGCACGCAACTTGCCAACTCTATATTTTGACGCTGAATGGGTGTAAAACTTATTTTCTCATACTCCAAACACAAGCGCCGCCGCCGCAGCAGCAGCACTGATCCCACCAGTACATTAGACATGCAACATGCTGGTACTCGATTTATAGCTCCATGGTGCAACAGAGCAGTGACACAACAACCGGTGGTTCCTATTTCATCCGCTTATCGACCAAGGAGGGTCGGATCGGATCGGTTCGGTTCGGTTCGGTTCGGTCGCGGCTACTATTACTCACAAATAAACCCGAACAGAAATCATACCCAACAAAGGCGAGTGAGCATGGGGGGATACTTGTTTTATGGGGGACATCATGGGTTCAGATTGCCGTATACCTGGCATTACTACTGTCTATGCTGCGCCCGAAACAAGACTACCGGACAAAAATATGTGGAGAGTTCAGTCTGCGGTGGCCCATCCGCAAGCCGCAGGCTTAATGTAGTTGAGCCGCTGCTACCCGGTGCTGTTACATACTCGTACACATGAATAGGATCATGTCGCATACCTAGGTGACATTTTTACTGCTGTACCCCAGGGCGCGTAACGTGATGTCTCTACCTGGCTCATTGGTGCGTACTGCGCCGTTTGCATATTGGCTTCCGTGACCATCAGATCTACTGACTGGCAGGCTATATTCACAAGCTTGTGCGCATCATGCCACACTGATCTTGGTTGTTGCCGTAAGCTTATGCACTCACATCAACCCACCACGACATCCAGCGGCTTCCCGTTTTCGAAAAACAACTCAACGACCCCGTCCAGGTCTTTTGAAAAATCACACCAGTACTACGTACGCGGTAGCAGTCCGGAAACGCAAAGACCGGATGGGTACTACAGCAACATGAACACCCAAACGGTACTTCTTACATTTCCAGATAGAGAGCCACGTTTACAATACGAAGAGCTGGGTACTGGCTGACGCAGCCAGGACAACGTATACACCAGAAATCAGCAGCCAGTGTACTGGATTCCCTTAACACACTGCTGCGCCGAAGCCAAGACCATTGACCCTCCCCTCGCCCCCCTTGGTGCCCCCCCCCCCCGCCAGAGGCGTTATTCATGCTCCTTTTTTTCTTCAGCTTTTCATCACAATCCGGGAGAGATAAACAGGTCTGGGTTAGCGGGTAGCGGGGCACGAGGACCTAATCATTGGAATATTAATAAACAAAACCTTCCCCCCCTCTCGGTTGACTCCTTTCTTTAGGGTTTTGAGGTTTTCCGTTGTACCAGGTACCTGGCATATGGGATGGCGTTTGGTGAGGCTTACATTGGTACGTATATCAGCCTTCCCAAATGCTTCAAAGCACTGCTGTCCCACGTATATATACTGCAGTTCAGTCAGCTCTCTACTGGTGCTCTCAGGCAGTGGGATACCGCCAGAAAAAACTGTTGACAGCACCCAGACTAAATAATACCAGTACAACTGCAGTCACATATCGTAACAAACGACGAGAATGCTGACTTGAAGACACTGACTGAGAAGAGCCGCGGGTTTTTTCCCAGGAAGTATTATCGTGTTGCTGATATGCTGCTGCGATCGCTTCAATGTGAGGAAAAACCAATCGCTCTTGCAGCCCGCGCCGTGGACTGCAGGTACAGCTCGACAATATATAGGTGTGATCCTTTCACACCTCCGGCAGTTCGTGATCTATCCGATCTATCTGTCTACACATATAGATGATCTAGTTCTTCACCTGCCGTGGCAAGAATTTGTGCAAGATCTGCCTTGTAGGGCAGATCTAACCCAGGAAACATGTTCTACAGTAGGTAGCCCATGCAGACTATACCACCCCCACCCGGCACGCAACATGAGATAGATCATACAGATCAGGGTTTTACATCTATCCATCTGCCTTGAAAAAATCTAGATCACCGAGTGGAGAAAGATTATCTGATCGATTCGCGGATGCATGCTACTATGGTGTGGTTGACAACATATGTCAGGACCCAGGAACACATACACCCCTACAGTAGACAAAACAGCAACTCTGCCCTGACATACCTTGCTCGACTGACACCAAACTACTACCTGGTACAGTATAATACTCGTATTAACCCTTTTAGAACCGCAGTCCCGTTTTGGGGACAAACCACTCAACTTCAAGTAGTTTGACCCCACAACGGGACTGCGGTACTAGAAGGTTTTCGGTCTGGATGAACCGGCTCTGCACCCTTGAAAGCGCAGGTTTTGCCTTGTTTGACATGTCTCCTGACACTCCTGAGGGTGACGGGTGCACAGCAGCACGCCACCCTGGACGGAATTATAAGGATCATTCCGACATCAATATGAAGACCGATCTATCCTTACATTTCAGCCTATTACGGGGGACCATAATTAATACCAGCTAGGACCTACGGTATACATAAAAATCTATATATTTAACCATTTTTACAAACAATATTTGGTCCTATTAAACTATGTTCCCCGTGATATTATAGAGTTGTCTAAACGTGCTGTTGATAATAGTGGTACATTCTACCCGTCGACATCATACCCAACATCCGAATGACCCGGCTCTGGGCGGTGGGGGTACAGAGTACAGCAG
This sequence comes from Nereocystis luetkeana, assembly GCA_031213475.1. Classification (NCBI taxonomy): domain Eukaryota; class Phaeophyceae; order Laminariales; family Laminariaceae; genus Nereocystis; species Nereocystis luetkeana. Next base: position 4,395,835 of record JARUPZ010000023.1, read on the forward strand.
GGCAAAGAGCTCTGAGAAATCGGTCCAGCTGTGAGTTTACTCATCAATACAGTAGTATCAGTTTGATAAATGTGAGAGGCTTCGCTGATTTTTGCCCCCCACTATTAGTCTCGTCACGAGAACTGAGATTGGGAAAATGTCAAAATATCGAAAATAAGATTTCCTGGCTGTCGGAGATCAATCACTACCGATAAAAGCCGCAGGACACAAGAAGAAAAAAAAACGGCTCGATTTCTAAGTTCCCCCCTGACAATAGTAATAGTTTTGCCAAAACCAGACAATAAACAGCGAGAAGAAATGGATGAACAGCTTCGGCCTTAGCTGAACGCACAACGGCACTCCTGGTAATATTTGTGTTCTATTCATATACCTACTAATAGTATACCTGGTTTATACTGTTACGGGGGACCATATTACATAGGACCTACGTTACACACAAAAGCCTACATATGTCGCTATTTCTACTAACTATAGTAGGTCCTATTTATTTACTATGGTCCCCCGTAATAGTATCTCGCCGGGGCCTTGTTTTCCCATGGACGCCAGGCTTCGGCGTTTGCGCTTTCGCTCTGCTCTGGTCTACTCTCTGCGTTGTCGCGAGTGTCAAGTTCCTCCGGGGGTACTTGTTGTCGTATCACACGTGTGATAGGGCGGAGCGTGTGTAGCTCCCCGATCTCCGACCAATAGTTTCATCTTGTTCATTGTTAATGATATACCTGGCACCACAGCAGTATATAGTAAACACTCGTATAATATTAATATTATTGTATTATTATTACGGGGAACCATAGTTAATAGGACCTATGATATACAAATATATATATATATATATATATATTTAACCATTTTTACTAACAATATTTGGTCCTACTAACTATGGTCCCCCGTAATAATAGTAATCTCCAAGAAAGCCATCTATAATATCTACCACGGGTGTGGTTGCGTGTAGCTCTCCTTGGTTATGGAGAACACCGGCACGAAATTCGTCCCACGGGGAATGTGTTACCTATCTTACCACCCGGGTGTGTTACCCGATCACACGGGTGATACGGTACTCGTGGGCCCCACTCGCACCTCCTGCCTGATACACGCAAATCAGGTGCCATGGTATGATGTATATATCTGCATACGGTGAATAACAAATAACAACCAGCAACCAAAACGGGAACAACAACGCCAGCAACGAACCACATGAAAACTACCAGGTACCAGGTACGGATACGATCGTAGATATATCCGAGGTAACTTTTTCTTGAAGTATGTACCTGTTGTTGTTCTCATATTAATATATACCAGGTAGGCTTTTTTTTTATTTTTTTTTCAAGATCACTTTTACTTTCCAGCCCTACTCGTGGGAGGTTTTACCCTCAACGAGCTTCTGGACAAGCCGTGGTCACAGGTGTCATCCCTTCTCCCCCCCGGTACGCGCCTTTAGTTTTTGTCGCGCATAGGGTTCAGCATTCCCACTGCTCGTCGATTTTCATCGAATGTAGCTAACTCACGCTCTCGCGCTTTCCGCTATAATCAATTTCTTTTTTGCAAGAAAAATAACGAGCATGCACTCGGTGAGACTTGAACCCACGAAATTGATCTTGATAGGCACGCGGACCACCTACCAAGCCATCGGGGACGCCGGTGGCTTGGGCACTATTAATAGCACAATATGTCCCACTGCTACTGCTGTTTGTACGTAGCAGTACTGACTGGCCTGGCCAGCTGGCCAGCATGTTTCCCACTATTTATACGAGTACGAGTAGTTGCTTCATCAAGCGTACGTCCAAGAACCACGCCATATTACAGTACAGAAACATATTATTTAACAGATACGTTTCGGGAGGAGATAGAAGATACGTAGAAGAGACAGCCAGCAACCAGCAACCAGCAGTCATACTGCTGCAATCGAGCTCACTGGTTGATTTTGACGGCAGTTCAGTACAATCGCTACATACTGACTGAGTCAGCCCAGTGCCCCGCCCTACTATACCTGGTATGCTCTTATATGGTATAATATACCAGTACCGTATATTATACCTGGTACCTGGTATGATAATATATAGTACATGTATAATATATATACAAGGCGCTTCGCTCCGCGGGCGGCCTACGCCGCCCGCTACGCTCGCTTAGGAAGGAGAAAAGTACGTCAAACTAAGCGAAGCGAACAGAGGTCCACGATTGAATTTAACTTTTTGAAGGATCGTACTTGCAAACCGGCGACTTGATAATGCCAAGAGTCCCGCCGCCATGCTTCAGGAAAAAACAGCTCCGACGTCAGCTCGGACGCCACATAATACGCTTCGCGTCGCGGATGTCGTACGTACGTACATACCCCAGGTAGGGTACTACTGCTGTACTTATTTTCTTATTTTGATGATGCTCTACCACGTATGTCTGTACTCGTATGTACGAAGAAAGCGAAAGCACAGCACGGCACAGCAGCAAAAACAATGAAAATGAAACCGAAAATTCGGAAAGAAAAAAAAATCCCCATCCCCTCTCGTGTAATATTTTCCTGCCTGATTGGAACACCTTCAACCCGGTCGAAAAGAAGAAAAGAAAGAAATCGCACAGAAGAGCTTCTCTCTCAGCCTCGTACGCCGCCCGCCCCTCTCGCGACCACCTCGCCACCCATTCGGTCCGGGTAAAGCTTTTATCACTCTCTGCCACAATCAGCCCCGTCGCCCGCCTCGCGTGAAGCCCGGTGCTCACCGTGGCCGTCGTTCGTCAGCTCGATAACGTTGGTGGTCAAACTGCCCAGCTCCCTCTTTCAACTTCAGCGTGGTCGCAAAAATAAGCACCGCTTGAACATTATCTTGCCATCCCTAACGACCTTTATCACTCGTACATACTCTATAAAAAATCACAAACGGAAGCCAGACAAAGCCCGTTCATGCATCCCTCGTGTCTCGAGGCACACGCGACGCCTAGGCACGAAAGCGGCGACCGCGCTCCTTGCAACTCCCCTTCTACCCGTCAGCACCCACTGACACCCGCGACGGTGCCGGGCTTTCCCGCGGTGCCGTACTTGGAATACACGCACGCACATGAAACGAAAGAAGAAAAAAGGAAGAAATGACCGAGAGTGCCAAGAGAGTTGGAGAAAACAAAAGAACTGCTGGAAAGGCCCGGCAAGTAATGAAAGGAGGCGGTTTGGAAGTGGGAGCTCTGAGAGGCCAGGGATGTACCAACCGAGCACGCTCAGGGGTTGTGATCTAAGTATGTAGTTCCATATATATTATATATATATATATATATATTTTGCTTATCCCATTTATTATCTTCGCACATCTTCTTCTCTCTGTCCTTCCAACTCGTAACTCAGATCCGGGGTCACATAGCAGGCTATTCTACCCCCTTCCCGCTACGGTACGTGCCTTCATTTTTATCGCGAGAAGATTTCAGCCTTTTCTTCCCTCGTCGACTCGCGTTTTTATTTTTATTTTTGCAAAATAAAGTCAAATGTCCGACCCACCTGGGGCTCGAACCCAGCAGCTCAAAACACAAGTAGAAGTCGAGGTTAACCACTTGAACCACCGGGGCGACCGGCTCGTAGTTGTTGTTGTCTTCACATTAAATCGTCCTTCCTACCCAGCTTCATCAGTACACCCAATGCCCGTCCTAATTCCTTATCCTAGAGAGATAATGATTCTGTGGTCACAGACTGAGAGACAGAGGAAGACCAAAAAAATATAAAACTAAATCGCACTACGCCATCAAATAACTCCTATCACAACAACACCTGCCGGCTATGAATCACAGAGGATACCTGGGACATTCCATTCAAAAACGGTTGCGACTACTGTGTGACTTTGTGACCACAGAACTTGGATCTCTTCTAGTTTTTTTTTTTTTTTTTTCTCATCCCATTCATTATCTTCGCACATCTTTTTCTCTCTCTCCTTCCAACTCGTAACTCAGATCCGGGGTCACATAGCAGGCTCTTCTCCCCCCTTCCCGCTACGGTATTGGAGAATCGGCACGGACACTGGTTGTGCTGGATGTCGACGGGTAGAAATGACGGTTTAACGTGAAGAACACACACTGCTGTACATTGTTTTTTGTGAGGTACCATTCATTAACCGTTTTAGGACTGCAGTCCCGTTAAGGGGGCAAACCACTCAATTTACAAGTACTTTATCTCCAAAACGTGACTGCGGTCCTAAAGGGGTTAACGTCGTGTACCGGCTATATTGGCCCCTTCGCCCGCTGGGGGGGGGCGGGGCGTACTCATGTCAGGCACGGCCGTAGTCGTATGACCTTTAGTGCTCATTTGCTTCTTGCCGTAGCCATTCGACCATTGACCACGTATGTATCCCTTTCGAGGCGGAACAACGTCCTTACTCCCGATAAAGAAACTTCCAACAGCAGCTAGGCGCTCGTTACGTACGTCCTTTGCATCCTTAGCAGGTGCAGAAACTTTTAGCTAATCTCTTATCCCCTTTCCTGTTTTTTCACCGCCTGGGGTCACCATTCGAGGTCGGAGGGGTGTGTTTTTGTTGCGCTTTTTATGGGTTATTCCTGTCATATAATACAAACATACAAGTATGAGAGCAGGAAGAGTTCGGTCAGGCGCGCTTCGATCGTTTGATTTCACTCCAAATTCAAGCAGGTCGACACATCACGTGCGCGGTAGTGTTGGATATTGAGCGAGAATCGGCTTCGATACGATACCGAAAAACAAAAAACAAAAAACGAATCGATACGATACCGGCAAATGAAAAAAACGAAATCGATACGATGCCGACACACGACAAAAAACTATTAATAATACTCCATACGATACCGAAAACAACAATAATAATCGATACGATATCGATAAAAAATAAATAAATCGACAACCGGTGTGTGTGTGTTCTTCACATTAAACCGTTCTTTCTACCCGTCGACATCCAGAACAACCAGTGTCCGTGCGTGCTGCATAATTAGACCCGCAGTCCCGTTTTGGGGACAAACTACTCGGAATTTGACTGGTTTGTCCCCAAAAACGGGACTGCGGTTCTAAAAAGGATAAGCACGATTTCGACATTTGACACACCAAGCTCTCGCGCTCTCGCTCAGCATCTACACGGAAAAAAAAACCGCAAACGCGAGGGGATGGAGGGGCAAAACACGTTCGAAAGCACATGCCTCCGTCCATTCTCCATACTCCCGGCGTCGATACGATATCGAACACTACCAGAGCTGTGCGGGTTATCTTCACATTCAACCGTTCTTTTCCTTCTCTACCCATCCTTACCATTACTGGGGGGCCATAGAAAAGAAGACCAAAAATTATTATTAATGGTAAAAATAGGTAACTATATATGGTAGGTTTTTGTGTGTACCATAGCTCGTATTTAGTACATCTGGCCCCTCGTAATACTATCAGTACTACTGTATGTACACTACAGTAGGCACACGAAGACGGCAGCAATAACAACAGCAGTACTCCCGCTACATACTATTACGGGGGACCATAGTTAATAGGACCAAATATTGTTAGTAAAAATGGTCAAATATATAGGTTTTTATCTATACCATAAGTCCTACCTGGTATTAACTATGGCCCCCCGTAATATTATTCATAATACTCTTGCATATCAACCGCAGGAGTGAAGACAAAATGTTGAACAAGGGTGAAAATCATTTTTTTGCACGGGTTAAAAGTCGACATGTAAGTAAACACGGGGTGATAAGTCAAAATGTTGCACGTGGGTGGTAACATTACCACACCCCCACGGGTGAACTCCAAACTCTCTGTCTCGAAAACAGGCAGAGTGCATGCAGACAGACACCGAGCGACGCGTCTCGATATTAATATCACGTACATACGGGAACATCCATCTCGATGAGTAAGTCTCTACGAACGTAAAACCGTACACCCCGTTCATTGTGTGAGGCACCTGCCCTGGCTTTGGGGTAAAAGCTCGGGTCTGAAAATCACGCCAGGGGGTGTGTCAAGTTATCACCCGTGTGATATATTATCACCCGTGTGCTATATTGTCACCTGTGTACCACTCTGCGCGGAAACACAACGATCGTTTACATACTCAATGTGGAAACGACGCGGCCTTCATATTTCCGGCGAAAGTGGTTGTAACCCTCTTAGAACCGTAGTCCCGTTTTGGGAACAAACCACTCAAACTCTTGAGCACTTTGTTCCCAAAACGGGACTGCGGCCCTATAAGCGTTAATACAATAGTACGCTTTTTTTCTGGTGTAGAAAAATTGCCGACGGGTCTCTTATTTCGCCTCTGGTGTCGGGGTGGCGGGCGTCCCCACCACATATCTATCTGGTGGTGAATGTGTTTCATTCATGTGGTGGGCGATCGGCTGCCGTTACGTACCGATAGTCGTTTTAGGTTTTATATCTGGTACCTGATATTTTTTTTTCAGAATTCAATCAAGTCCATTAATAGTCCACATTTTGCCTAACGAGGGCTCGTTTTTACGAACAAACGCTTTTGAACCGACTTCCCTTCGACCTCCCGAATCGAGTTCAAGTTTATTGGAACTTTGGTGGAAAACATGTTTTTGGCCCCCCTCCCCCCATACCAGGGACTGTTCCCCTTGAGCATCGCGATGTAAACGACGAAAACCGCCAGAAAAAAAAAAACTCTACGAACACCCCTTGGCAATCAGCGACGCGAGCGACGGTACACGCGCCCTCCCCGGAGCAAAAAAACTCTACGAACACCCCTTGGCAATCAGCGACGCGAGCGACGGTACACGCGCCCTCCCCGGAGCACCGCCGCCGCCACCGCCGGCGGCTAACGTTTCTGCCAGCATCGGCGAGTTACCTACTAGGTATCGCTCTTGGGGTCCGTTGCCTGGGCTGGCGCAGTCCCTAAAGCTCCACGTGGGGGGAGGAGCGACGGCAACACGCAGACATCGTAGTTTGACGGAAGCCGTGATGTTGAGGTGGTTGCTCGCTTGTCTTGGGAGGTGTAGCGCGCGACGAAACAACTCGGCGCCCTCGATTTTGTTTTAGGCGCCGCAGGCAGTCCGGTCTCTGCTACTCGTACAAGCAGCAAGGCCTTTCGAAGGCCGCGCTGCGGCTGCTCCGGTGGCCCCTGCTTCACGCGATGGTGGTTTCTCGCTCATGAACCAGCCAACGACATGGCACAAATTTGCGTTGCCAGCTTATTTGGTGGTACATGGAGCAAGCCATGTCCAGGTGGACAAACGCCTCAGATTCAATTCGATTCCATTCAAATTTCTCCAAAATGAGTGTTTTGGGGCTTTTTGTCTTTCTTTGCCACGTTCGATGTGAATCGAAATGGAACAAATTTCCCTCCCTCCAAGCTACAAATGCCTTGATGGGGATTTCAATCTTTTCGACCGATCAGAAGCAAACCTCCATTTGATTAGGAAAAAAAAACGATTCAAGCGTGCTGTGCGTAAAACTGGGTCCTGAAAACCCTGATAAACCGTACTGAAGTTTGGAAAAAACAAGAAGAAAAAAAGACAGCCGCCGAAAACGTCGAAGGGGTCTACGTAGTCTACTGCTGTCGCTGTACGTCACATACACAGCTGTGGCCGCATGAGTTATCTCTCTATCTCTCTCTCCCTCTCTCTCGGTGCTCCGTCTCGAAAGGAAGGCGTGGTCAATATTAATAGTCACATGACGAAGGCAAGCAACAAATGAGTACGCCCCCCCCCCGCTCCCCCCCCTCCTCTCTCTCTATATCTCTTCCTCTCTCGATTCAAAATAATTTAATGATTTGATGAGCAATCACCACGGACCCGGATGTGTTGGATGCTACAGCAGTAGATGCAAATGGGTGGAAACGATGGTTCAACGTGGAGACTACGTAAAGGCTAACACACACCGCTCCGTGTCAAAAACGTTCGGCGTGGCTTGCCCATTCGTCAGTCTGCAATATGCTTAATATGGTATTCTTGAGCATTGGACGCTGTACGCTGCAGCGTACGTACACGATAAATACATGGTATACACCATACACGGTATACACACAGTATATACCGTATGTACAAGGTCACTACGAGTACACGGCATGTACCGTACACGGTACAGTACACGGTGAGTACACGGTAAATATACGGTATACACAGTACACGGTATATTATGTACACGGTAAATGCGCGGTATATACACGGCAAATACATGGTATATACCATACACGGTAAATACACGGTATATTATGTACACGGTAATACACGGTATATTATGTACACGGTAAAGACACGGTACATATTGCTGCATGCTGCATACGGTACCACATCTATACCTTCAAATGCTGGCATAGGTACACGTATATACATGAACGCGCACACAGCTGTACACGGTCCGGCGATAGTACACGGTCCGGCGATAGTGCCGGTGGAGTGGTGGCGGTTGCCCATTATATAGTGCCTGCGCAGTCGCTTGGCACATATGCATGGGACTAACCGGGGGGTCATGATAGTACGCGGAGTATTGCCGGGTACCGATAGTGCCGGTATTGTCGGGTGGCGCATACCGCCATTATAGTGGGACCATTACTGCTGTACCATATCACAAATATGTTTACAGCAGTACATGAACATGGGGTACTTGTTGCGCGTGACTCGCCGAATCCCTCCTTGCCAGTTAATGTTTGCTGTAGCCGGCGGATGATGTCATGTTGTCATGCTTCTTGGAAGAATCAGTTCCTGCTGCTGCTGCGCTGCTCGAAAAACGAAATTGAAAAAACAACGAGCTTTACGTTTTGGAGCACTACTACTGTATGAAATATATACGATACTGGTGGGTAATTTTTTTTTACTTCCACGCCAAGTTTTGCGGCCACAGAGCTTACTATCGTATCTCGTATCTCTCTACTAGTAGGATCAAGAATTCGAATGGACACTGCGTGTGCTGGATGTCGACGCGTAGAAACGACGGTTTATCGTAGAGAAACACACACACATACCTGGTATACCGTAGCGAGCAGGGGGGATAAGATAAGGATCTGCTGTGTGACGTGTGACCCGAATCTGAGTTACGACTGCTATATACTAAGGGGAAGAGAACAAAAACAAAAGGAAGAAGGCAGTAAGTCCGGGGATGGAACAAAAAAAACAAAAACAATGCACTCTCGTAAACAAGCAAAGACTGAAATCATTAATACCTGGTATCTGGCAGGTAGGTACTAATAGAGCCTGTCTTTTGATCACGGGCTGTAGAGTTTTAGCGCGAATCAGGGCTGCCTGCACTCCCGTTTCGCGCACAGTACAATCACTCGGAATCAGAGTCAGACGTACTACGGTAGTAGTACTGTATGTTGTACTCGTATGTGCAGTGGACTACTGCAGTAGAGGTTGTACGCGTGTGAGAGAACCACAACAACAACAACAATTAGACCTGCACCCTACCTACGCCCAGATTTGGGGACAAACGAAAGACTTGAAAATAGGATACCTGACGTATTTTTATTATATATATAGTATAGATGTATGTCTATGTATATGCAACAGGGCAGAAACACACAACCCGCCATCCGACGACATTGTAAACCGATCTTTCTAGACAACAAAGGCGAGAGTGCAAACAAACCTCGAGCGATGCTATGGAAACGTATCTCGCCGACGTATTTCCAACAGCCATCATTCGGCTTGTGTGCGCCCTCCTTTTTTTTGGAGAAAATCGGCTCCGAAATTCAACCCAAGGTGTGTGTTATCTACCAGAGGGGGTGTGTTATCTTACGTGTTACACAGACGGTAGGGCCTGACCTTCCATCTCCTCATTTCCTTCTCCTACCCCCCCCCACCGAACCACATGCACGCGCCGTGTGTGCGGCTTGCTTCCGAACATGATATTATCACATCAGATATATCCGAATTTCGGATGCCAGGTATATATGAATATATATATATATATATATACTTCGTATCTATATCCACCTGGTGTAGCATGTCATTTTTATACGGTATGTTTCCTATAATAAATATCGTTCGGTCCCTTCGCCTCCAAGCTGTCGGTAAGGTTCCTCGCTAACCACCGTTCTGCACCCAACACGGACATCTACCAGTAGCTCCTAAGTTCGAGTCGTTTGCCCCTGAAACGGGAGTCGTAGAGGGGCTCATAGTACTACTGTTGGATATCATAGTATGGGAAGTTCCGATATATCTAAATATCGAACTACCGATATATCGTATCATTTTGATATATCTAAATATCGAACTTCCGATACATCGTATCGAGCGTATTTTGCCCTCCACCCCCTGGCATCCCTGTACTTTAAATGCAGATAGAACATGTTTACATATCATACCGGAAGAAAACTTCCACGTACCGAAAATCGAAACCGTATCGATAATTTTTCTTGCTGATCGGTATCATATCGTATGGATGAGTGTTTTTGTGTTGGGATCGGTATCGAATTCGATTCTGCTTCGAGATCCAACACTAGCCCAGTGCCTTCTCTTGACCACGGCGGTGCTATTTGTAGATTCGTACATGTATCTATTAATACATGGCCTTCAGAAATTATTGGTGGAACTGTCAGTTAGATCGACTGAGAGTCGCTAACTAGAGTATATAGTAGATATCACTCGTACTGTTAATAACACGTACCGGTACATGGTTGGTTAAGGATTCTAGTTAGCTGCAGCGGTACCAACTGTCCGACCATTTGGGTTTCCTGGAGTATGGAAGGCTTACTTCGCACGGGGTGCGCACATCCCCTTGAGACCACTCGCTCAGAGAGCGAGCCAGATACCTACCGCAAGAGGTCTGTCTCTACTGCAACTCCCTGCGCATCAATACCCATCGACATTGACGGTGCCGATATCAGATATCAGTGCGGAAGGTCGTTGGCGTTTTTCTATACATCATCATAGATACCTGGTATACATGAAAAAAAAAACACACGATGAAGCCAAATAGCGCCAGCCGACTATCAACTCTTTTATAACCGCAGTCCCGCTTTGAGGACAAAACCACTCAAATTTCAAGTAGTTTGTCCCAGAACCAAGACTGCGGTTCTGAAGGGGATAACCCTTTTAGAACTGCAGTCCCGTTTTGGGGACAATCCAGTCAATTTCTAAGTAGTTTGTCCTCAAAACGACCGCGGTACGAACAGGGTTAAAGAGTCAATGAACGTCAGCTAGTTTGTTCACTGCACCAATGATATAGCTAGCCGGGAAGTCCAACCCACTCACAGCCCTAGTCAATGGAGCCTGCCAACTCACAGCAATCCCTTATCACACCAGGGTGATAAATCAACACACCCTCCGGGAAGATTTTCCCTGCCGAATTTCTCTTGAGAGCAAGTGGGGCGGGGACGCACACACAGCCGAAAGGGTGTTAAATGTTGCGCCTTCGGGAAAATCTCGACGGGATCTGTCCATAGGTAGATAGATAGACGCACACATCCCTCGGCGTCGGCGTTCGCACCTTCCCCACCTTCGTAAAAATCAGCCTAAAAAAATGAGCCAAAGGGGGTGTCTTGCCTTACCACCCTAGTGTGGTACGGTAGTTAATGGAGCTTGGCAGCTCACAGCAGTCCTCGAACACGGAAAAACTATATACAGGTACCTGGTATAGAGTAATCAGGACCGAATAAGCTTTTATTAATATTAATAGTAGGAATACTGGAATATGGACGAAGTATATTTTCGCGCATACGATGGGTCCCGATCACTATGGTCCACCGTACTAAATATTGGAGCCTTTCCTGTGACCAGAGACTGGATTTTTGGCGATGAGATAACGCGAGATCACCAACAACGAAATATGCCGATGGTTCTACAGAACAGCGGGCTGTATCGTACCACAAGCTCTTATCTTGTCGTATACCTGGTACCTGGTGTGGCACAACCAGGGCTACTGCCCCGGTATTTTGAAAGCATCGTTACTGAGCGGTATGTGACACTATCTGTCGATGCAGGCCTCGTGATCGTCTGTGGTGTACTACATTTTCGATCGATAACGTGGTCACCAGGCACGCGATAGTGACTATCATACTCCTACTGCAAGCAGTAAGTGCCATGCTGGTTTTGAGAATCGAGCACGTCGGGCAGTCACGTACCAAGAACGGCTTCAAGCGCGGCAGCAGCAGCAGCCTCCACAACAGTAACCGCAGCTTTAATAGTATACAGCGGCAGCAACAATACTTCCACGGAGTACGCGTACCATACCATCGTTTTGTACATGATACTTTCAGCAGTGCTATTACGGGGGACCCTAGTTAACAGGACCTATGGTGTACATAAAAACCTATATATGTAACCATTTTTACTAACAATATTTGGTTCTGTTAACTATGGCCCCCCGTAATATTAAATACGAGAAAAATAAAGGGTTTTTGCCCAAAATCAGGTACACATGTTCCATTCGAGCCAAAAACAGTTGACATACTGAAACATAGTAACAACCACAAGCCACCAGCGATGTTTCCGGCCATGAGGAATAACATACACCTGGTACATTTTTGCGCCTGTGGACATTGAGCGTGTGCCTTCCAACATCTGAAGTGCTTGTTTTTCTTTAGGGTATAGACACCAAGGGCTACACTTGGACCTGCAGAGGGCCCATCACCAGGCTTCGTTAGTTTCGCCACGGCGGGCGCGCCAAGAGCATTTGTTCTGGCGCCTCCCCCGGCGTTGCAAGGCCGGAACCCTCTCGACGATCCTCGCGGAACCGCCTGCTCGGCGCGAAGTTACCTAGGGTACTCGTACCAAACCTGAGGCCACCTCGACGCGGGGTGAGACAGACGCAATGCCGTCTCTGTCTCTTCCGATACTGAACAACAACAGAACACAACGTCATAACAACCGAAGCACATCGTACACCATAAAGAAGAACAAGTGCAATCAGCGTACGTGTGTAAATAGATACATACCCTGCTAGTATAAATGCCCACGTACAGAGTTAATATGATACAAAAAAAGGCAATCGAGGAACGGGACCGGAAATCGCATATATTCCTTTTTTTTTTTTTTTTTTTTTTCCTCATTCCATTCATTATCTTCGCACATCTTCTTCTCTCTCTCCTTCCCACTCGTAACTCAGATCCGGGGTCACATAACAGGCTCTTCTCCCCCCTTCCCGCTACGGTACGTGCCTTCATTTTTATCGCGAGAAGATTTCAGCCTTTTCTTCCCTCGTCGACTTGCATCGAATTGTGCCTACCCACGCTGCAAGGCGCTCTCAACAATTGAATCCTTTTTTATTTTTGCAAAATAAAGTCAAAGTCCGACCCACCTGGGGCTCGAACCCAGGACTCAAACAAGTAGAATTCGAGGTTAACCACTTGAACCACCGGGGCGACCGGCATATATACACGCATAGAACTACTTACAGGTATCTCACTCTCTGAGCGTGCTCGGTTGGTACATTCCTGGTCTCTCAGAGCTCCCACTTGGAATAGCCTCCTTTCATGACTTGCCGGACCTTTCCAGCGGTTCGTTGTTTTCTCCATTTCTCGTGGCACTTTCGTTCTTTTTTTTTTTTTTTTTTTTCATTTTTTCTTCCTCCGTTTCGTGTGCGTGCGTGCACTTGGAGCACGGCACCACGGGCGAGCCCGGCGCCGTCGCGGGCGTCAGCGGGTGCTGGCGGATAGAGGGGGGGTTGCGAGGAGCGCGGTCACCGTCTCCGTGGCTAGGCGTTGCGTGTGCCTCGAGACACCAGGGATGCATGAATGGGTTCTGTCTGGGCCCCCTTTGTGATTTTGGATAGAGTATGTACGAGCCCATAAGGGTCGTTCGGGATTGCAAGATAAGGTTCGAAAGGTGCTTCTTTTTCCTACCAAGCCCAAGTTCAAAGAGATTTGCTACCAAGCCCAAGTTCAAAGAGAGAGCTACACAGTCTAAGCACCAACATTGTCAAGCTGGCGAACGAGGGCCACGGCGAGCATCGGGCTTCACGCGAGGCCGGCGACGGGGCTGACTGCGGCAGAGAGTGAGGAAAGCTTTACCCGGACCAACTCGGTGGCGAGGTGGTCGCGAGAGGGGCGGGCAGCGTACGAGGCTGAGAGAGAAGCTCTGCTGTTCGATTTTTTTCCTTTTCGACCGGTGCAAGGTGTTCCAATCAGACAGGAAAATATTACACGAGAGGGGGCGGGTTTTTTTTTCTTCTTTCAAAAAATTTCGGTTTTATTCTCGTTGTTTTTGCGGTGTTGCTGTGCCGTGCTGTGCTTTCTCTTTCGTACATACAGCAAGCATATCAAAAGAAAAAAATATTTACCCTACCTGGGGCATGTACGTACGTACGGCATCTGAGCGAGCGTAGCGGGCGGAACCGCTACGCCAGTTTGCAACTACAATCATAAAAAACTATTTTCAATTATGGACCTCCGTCCGCTTGGCACAATTGATGTACTCTTCCTTCCTGAGCGAGCATAGCGGGCGGCGTAGGCCGCCCGCGGAGCGAAGCGCCTTGTACATGCACACACATACGCAGAGAAAAAAACTGTGTGGCCTCTCTGATTTGGCTCAAAATCAGGCAAAAACAGTTGAAAGCTCGATGAAGTAGACAAATCCTGATGTACCTGACCAGTTTCAAGCCAAAAACAGGTACGAGGTGAGGCTGGCCAATGGCAGGGCTTCTGGCGTGTGGTTTGCACTTGTTTTGAGTATGCAACTGGTTATGGCACAAAAAGAACAAGGTATACCTTATTTTGGCAAAAATCCGAAAATACCTACCTTTGGGCTGACTTGCTGCTGCTGCTGCTGTTGAACCAACTATTCGATTTCTTGGGGTGCAAGGTTGCAGGCTTTTCCAGCCGGCGAACGGCTGAAAAACCACCAGCTATTAATCTTAATACGCATCACCTTTTTATTTTTGTCGCAAGAGAGGTTTAGTCGCATACGATTTCATTCAGGTACTCGTGTTGACACACATTCAGGTACTGCTGCTTGTATGTAAGTGTGTATTATTCTTCTGTTTTTCCCGACAATGTTCCACACTCCACTAGAGTTATTGGAGCCTGTCCTGTGACCAGACTGCATCGTTATTGCTGCGGCGGCGATGAGTTATTACGGGGGACCATAGTTAATAGGACCTATGGTATACATACAAACCTATATATTTACATATTTTTACCAACAATATTTGGTCCTATTAACTATGGACCCCCGTAATAGTGCGAGAACAACAGCAACAACGTACTATTGATAGTAGTCAGCTACTACACTCACCAGAACCCTACTGCTACATACCCTGGTACCAGTTACCTGGTACGTACGTACGACTACCGGTATCACACGGGTGATAGTGTAACACCCCCCCGTCGGACGAATCTCCAACCTGACTTTCTCGAGGACAGGGAGGGTGCAAACGCCGAGCAATGTCTCCATGGGAAGATCTCGACGCGATCTCCACAACGCCGGCGTTTTTGTTGTGTAAGCCCCCCTCCCCCCCTCGTACATCATGGCCATACGAATACGGCCATGCATGAAACCTGGTGATGAGTACAACCCCCCCCCCCCCCCCCATGCTGTAGTTTGCACTTTGGGAGAAAGTCGACTGGGAAATTTGTACAAGGGGGTGTGTTATCTTACCACCCGTGTGATACGGTATACCCACCACGCAGCAGAACGCTATATATACGAGTACACAAGTACTCGCCTTCGACCTTTTGCCTTCGATGGCTGATCGGCTGATACACAGAAGTAGCGGACACCGAATAAGAAACAGAGAAACTGTTCCAGGCTGGGTTTCTTATTTGATAATGGGCGCGTTCTACACTAAACTCAGCATGACGTACTCCCGAAATTAGTATTTCTCTGAAACTATCAGCCTCTGCCGCTCGCTTTCGTCTCAGTGATATTGATAGCTGTCCTGTGCTTGGTTCTTTGTAAACAAAATCGTTGAAAAATAACCTTAAAAAAAAACAGCTGTGAGATCGAGGATTCGGTCGAATTCGTCATTTTGCAAGCTGTGTGATGCTTCGATCGCGCGTACTGGTTGTGGCTTTTATACGGGATACATCTATTACGGTGGACCACAGTTAATAGGACCTATGGTATACAGAAACACCTATATATTTAACGATTTTTACTAACAATATTTGGTCCTATTAACTATGGTCCCCCGTAGTAGTATTTACGATTCTTCCATGAAAAGAAAACAATGGTCGCTATTAATATAATAGTACCGTAGCAGCAGTACAAAGTACAAAGTAACAGAGTACCTGGGATACCCATGGTAATACTGCAGTTTTACTAGTAAACTGTGCTGCTTTTTAGGAGGCACGATAAAGGTTCGTAATAAGGAGAGCACAAAATCATTCTTCGTTTTTTTCTTTCTCCATGTACCAGTCCGTATCTGGATTGCTGGCGCGTGTATGTTGTGCCTTTCGTTTTCAAAGCGATGGCGGCATTGATTGGGTTGTGCCCACTACACTCTCCGTTGCTGCATTTCACTGCGTTTTATGTTCTCTGTGTCGTGGTTTTGCGACCGCAGAGCGTTTATCTCTCTAGGATCGAAGAATCAGCACGGAGACTTGGTGTGCTGAATGTCGTCGGGTAGAAAGAACGGTTTAATGTTGAAGAAAACACACACACTCGACCCCCCCCTCCCCCCCTGCAGTTGGAGCAGCCCTTGGCGCTTCCTCCCTCCTCCTTACTCGTCAGGTCCTCGTACACTGGTAATCCTTCGTGGGCACAACGTACAGTAGTAGTCAGCGCATAACGTGCGTATACACCACGGTACTTACGATGGACACAAACGGGCAACTTTCAAGAATACAAGCACACAAGCACCTCCACCTCCTCCGTCCAACCACGCACTACTTCCTATATTTGGTTCTCTGTCTCTCAGCCTCTCGGGTCTCGCGCCCTCTCGCTCTATCTGTGACGATTTCTGCGTGAAAACAAATTGCCAGAAAGTTTTTTTCAGTTCAGTCGCTATGTACGAAGATTTTCGCGGTTCTCCCGGCTTTGCCGACGTTCCCCCCCTTAGCTGTTATGTACAAGTATTAATAACAAACCGACCACCGGAAAAGTGAGGAATTGTTGGGGGGTAATATCGTAGGAGGAACCAAAACCAAAAACATTCCTGTTTTTTTCGGGCGTGCGGAGTTACACTGGACAATAACGCTGACCGGGAATGGACCGGTACAAGCACCTTTTGAGTGTCAATATGAGAAACCAAACGATTTTTCGGACATACTTTTTTTATCGTGCAAGTATTAATAGTATCAGATATTAATAGTATTAGTAACAATGTATTACTATTAATAGCTGGTACCTGGTATCATATACGGGTGCATCTCAATACCATCCACGACTTGACGGAAATGTAAGGACCGTTGTGAGGTGAATATAAATACACCAACGGTCTTTACATTTCCGTCCAGAGAAGTATGCACAGGAAGTACGAGTGCACTATTAATAAACCTGGTACCTGGTACCAGGTACCGGGTATTACCTGGTATGTATTAATAGTGGTCCCATATTTCGTTTTTGCCTCCCGGATTTCAGAAAATACCTGGTAAACAATTATTTCATTATTTTATTTTTCATCTGTGGTGCTCCTCCTACAGCAGTAGCAGAGTAGTAGAGTATATTAACACTGTAGTATTAATAGTACAGGTACGTACGTACTTTTTTTTCGTCCTGTTGGGGTGAACTCACATTTGCCCTCAAACTCCAACTGCTGCAGATGCACATCTTTGGCGTCTACCGCCGCCGCCGCCGCCGCCGCCTGAGGCTCCTGGTAGGGGCGGTCCTGCACCGAGTCGCCGGAGTTATCCGCCTGCTGTCGTTTGTCGGAGCTGTCGTTGTCACTCTTTTTCTGCTCGATTTGCGTTTAGTGGGTGTGAAATGGTGGTGCGTGGTGGTGGTGGTGGTGGTGGTGCAGTATAATCGATATGTATGTCGCTACAGCAGCGGTATTGTGACAGATGGATGGAGCCATGTGGAGCGAGCGAGGCATCCATTTACGCAACGATACCATAATGACACACCGAACGTTTTTTTACAGCGTTTGTTATTGTTATTACAGCAGTACTGATATTAATACCAGGTACCTGGTATTAAATAGCATCAGTCGAAAACCAGCACCTGTATTTATTTACCCTGGGTACCAGGTATCGTATGTAGGATACTCGTTGGGTATCGTTATACAGCAGTACGAGTACGGTACCCAACCGAGAGGTACCACAGGTAAGTATTATTAATATCAATATAATAATAGGTACCCGTTGTGTTTCTGCGTTCGTGTACTCTTCGTGTACCCGGTGCGTACAGCGGTCCTGGTATTTACTCGTACCTGGTACAACTGTAGTACGTATTAGCGTATTTACAGGCTGCTGTACACACAGCAGTATGATGCGTGCAAACCGAAGAAACCGTGTCCGTTCGTTTGTGTGCTTGCTTTCTCGTTCGTAGGTTTTGTTCGTTCGGCTCGTCGTACAGTAGTAGTTGTCGTACAGCATTCTCGAGCAGCCAACAAAGTCTGCTGCGTCTTCGATATCGACGAGAGACAGCAGGCAAGGACAGGAAAGAGACAGCTGGCGGGCACACACCAAGGGTACTCGTACGAGTATGAAATAGAGACAAGACAGAAACGAACTGCAACCACAATGAAAGTGAATAAACCAGATCAACCGCAAAAAGAAAAATGAAAAAAATGAAGAAAAAGAACTGGACGCCAACGAAGGCAACAGCCATGTGTGAGAGAGCGGTGAGATGATGAACGAGAGGGGGCGGGGACGGGAGGGGGGGCAGCAGCACGCAGCGGTCAGAGCACGCAACGGAGGGAAGGGAGACGAGGCTCACGGGGATCGTGGCCCTGGACCTTCCTAGGCGTTGGCCTCCAGGTCTTGCTCAGTCCCTTCCCCTCTCGCTGTGCTCTTTGCTTGCTCTCTTGCTTGCTTTCGTCCGCGCCGAATATAAAAAAAAGCTCAATCTGCTCTCTCTTGTTTCAATACAACGCAGCATACATTCTGCGGCGCAATGGGTTCGGGTCCAACAAAACCAAGTCAAAAGAGCGCACAAAAAAACAAGAAGCACAACAACTGAAAGTGGACCGGACCGGTCTGGCTGGCATCTGGCTGGCACTCTGGTTTGCTGCCCCCTCAGACCTCGGACACTACTCGGACGCTGCCCCGCCGCCAACACGTCGCGGAGGACGGAAGACGCACGGGAACACGACCGCCGAGAAATCGAACAAACTCTCACCGATAAACAGGATCCCATGGTTTTGACGCTCCTAGCAGAGGGGCCACACGGTCAAAAGGTAGTGTCCCTTCGAGTGTCTCTGGTCTCCGGCCTCCTCTCTTCGATCGAGTGTCAAGGGTGTTCCAAATGTGGTGGCGTTGACGCGGGCGGGGAAAGAGCGAAAACACACAGCTAGAAAAAAAATCCAGAAATAATATCCCTGAAAAAATCCAACAGTTCGGGGGACAGGAAGGTAGGTGCAACTACAAGCAGGAGCTCGGTCGTAGTGGTGTGTTGGGTTGAGACCGACCGATACCCACACACAGCTCCCGATACCACCCCCCATCAAAATGGGAGACAGATGGATAGGGGTACTACTGTATGTATGATGTGTGCATTGCTTGTTGCAAGTGGCAAGCAGAGGACACAAATCTATCTCTGGTCATACCTGGTATACAAATACTCGTACCAGTATACGAGTACCATACTGCAGCAGCTGCTCTGCCTGCCGTGTACGTACCCCTGGTAAGATTTTGTTTTCTGGTAATAATAACGATGCGTGTTACACGCAGAGGGCAGCCCAACGCCATATCCCAACGCCATACTGATGTGGCGGTGTACATACCCCCGCTGCAGTATGTGGTTCCTGTACGTGTGTTTCTCGTAGCGTGCACTCTGTCGCCGTGAGAAGGTAGAACGCCAGGGCCAGCGCAGCCTGCTGTGTCCATACTACCCTCCTCCACCAGAGGCACACAGCTATTAGTAGCTGTTGTAGCAGCAGTAGTAGTTACCAGTATATAGTAGTATTACGGGGGGCCATAGTTAATAGTACCAAACATTGTTAGTAAAAATGGTTCAATATAGAGGTTTTTATGTGTATTATAGGTCCTATTAACTATGGTCCCCGGTAATAGTAGGTGCTACAAATAAATACCAGGTACCAGGTAAGTAACAGACCACAGCGAGCAGCACCATCCAGCAGCAAGCTTCATACAGCAGCAGCACAGCAGATACATAATATCCAAACGGTTCTTATTTTTTTTCGGACAAGAAGTGGTACGCTGCGCTGACGAAGCGATACGTATCGTACGGCAGCATTTTGTCCGGAAATAAACTACATTAAATTTCATCTCAGACTCTACTACTAGTAACTGCTGTGCTGTGGGATGTGGTAACATCACGTCGTAGGTTAAATTCGTACCACAAGTCATAACATCTTGCTGTTAAGATCACACAGGTATGTATATAGTTTTTGGTCAATGAGGCCGCCTGCTGCGACCAGCCGGAGACTCTCACCCAGGGTTATCCTACGCGTTAGTTGTCTGGCAATCAACGCGGTACCTCGTCGCAGAGAGTGGGTATGAGACTGCTGTTGTAACATCGCGTCGTGTAGGTATGAAATACCAGGTACTACTACTACTACTGCTGTTCGCAACATCCCGTCCTAGGTTAATTCGTATATTATTATAGTCTGGGATCAATGAGGCCTCCCTGCTGCGGCATGAGATCGCACCCCCCATACTTGTTGACTCTTCTTCTCTTATCTCAGTGGCGTCGCTCGCTTGACTCGTATCCTTCCTGCGGGTTCTTTCTCTTCATTATTGTCCCCAAGTCTACTATTACGGGGGGCCATAGTTAACAGGACCTATGGTATACATAAAAACCTATATGTTTATTCACTTTTACTAACAATATTTGGTCCTGTTAACTATGGCCCCCCGTAATAGCAACCTAGCTGATCACAGGGGGCTCTTCTACCGTTGGTTGTACCGTGGGAACGTCGTGTATGTTTTCCGAACCCCTCCGACATTGATAAGGCGCTTAGATACGTATGCGATTGCGGTGTGATGCATCATCAGGGAAATCGTCTACCTGGTGTATACTCGCAGGTTGGCCTATTATTATTATGCTTGCATTCCTACATTCCTACAGTGTATATAGCGTATACACATTGTCGGGTGGCAAGCATAATAATAATGTATAGCGTAGATAGATGCCGTTCCGATATAAACCGAATATCGTTCGGTTAGTCAGCAGTATCCCTCACGCTTACTTGCCCATTATTATTAACAATCATGTTGGCACGCGAAGATAGCTGAGCTACCAATAACAACGGCGACGTTGTTATTGGTGATATCAACCGTCGCCGTTTTACGAGAAACGCCGCCGAGCAGTATATATATATATAATATACGGGTGGGGTCATGTTGCCGGGTGTGCACTGAGCGACTCTTTTTGCATTGTATTCGGACTCCAATCTATGTGTACCACCCCCCCCAATCTCACGCAGTGTGCGGTGTGCTGCAATCATCGTCACTCCTTTCTATCGCCAAATTTTCCCGCTGAAGTCCCGAAAGAGAGGAGTAACCCTTTTAGTACTGCAGTCCCCCGTGTTGGGGACAAAACACTTGGAATTAGAGGGGTTTGCCCCCAAATCGGGACTGCAGTGCTAAAAGGGTTAACAACGCCGCGAGAGCAACGATCATTGCTCGCCCCTCGGCTCTCACTCACCGCCTCTCCCTGTCTCATCTTGTCATCGGACTGCTGTCTCAGCCCGCGCTGTCATAAACTCTTCTAGCCGTCATTGTTCGGCAGTAAATACACTCTTTCTACTAACTAACGCAGAGAGGCGTGGGGGATCATGACCCACCGGCGGTAACGACTACGAATCTTACAGCACGTTATTGATACAAGAACACCTGAAAACTCGAATTCAAGCGAACTCTAAAACCTAGCAATACGAGCTCTCCCCTAGGAACCCATCCCTGTATACGAGTAGTAACTGAAGTTCGAGTTTCTTGTTTCTTTCACAGTAGTTCAGCTTTTTTTTCTTGCTATCATTATGCTTGCCATCCGACAATGTGTAGTTAGTAGTGTTGTTCTAAAAAAAAGACTACAGGAACAGAAAGTGAAGAACTCTCCAGGACAAAAGCGTGGCAGCATCATACGACAAATCAAAACTGATGTGATGCTGATGAAGACTACCACAACCAACATCCCTCCATATCATCCACCAAAAATCGACCACTCCCCTCTTGAAGCACCCCCTAAGAAGCATCTATTAATACCAAAAACACGCTGTCCGTCAAAATGGCTGGTTTTTAACTGCTACGCGCATGTTTCAACACGCGGAAGATCGTGCGGTGTTGCTGGTCTACACTGCTATCGGTAGTACCAAGGAGAGAGTCCCTGCGGATTTTCTCTCTCTGTAGCTCTTCTACCTCCTCCAACCCTTCCCCCCACACACTACTCCTACTACTACTACTACTATTACTACTATTACTACTACTACTACTACTACTACTACTACTACTACTACTATTAATACTACTACTACTACTACTACTACTACTACTACTACTACTACTACTACTACTACTATTAATACTACTACTACTACTACTACTACTACTACTACTACTACTACTACTACTACTACTACTACTACTACTACTATTACTACTATTACTATTACTACTACTACTACTACTACTACTACTACTACTACTACTACTACTACTACTACTACTACCACTACTCCTACTACTACTACTACTACTACTAGTACTACTACTACTACTACTGCTACTGCTACTACTATTACTACTACCACTACTACTACTACCACTACTACTACTACTACTACTACTACTACTACTACTACTACTACTACTACTACTACTACTACTACTACTACTACTGCTACTACTACTACTGTCACTTCCCGTACCCCAGACCCTGCCACCTCCGACCGCAAGGGCCCGGTCCTCCTTCCCAAGCACCCCCGAGGAAGCATCTACCAAAAACCCGCTGTCCATAAAAAAAAAACTATCGTTTTTAGCTTTCTTCTTATTTTCAACACCTTTTGAACCCAAAAATATCTGGCCACGAAAACAAGGATACTTTTGATACATACCACCAGCCTTGTACGAGGAGCGTGGGCGCTGTTTTAACCCTTTAAGAACCGCAGTCCCGTTATGAGGACAAACCACTCAAATTCCAAGTATTATTTCCCAAAAACTGGACTGCAGTCTTAAAAGGCCCTCTGGGCTGGGTATCGGTAATTATTTGATCGATATGTTCCCCCTATTATGGGGGGCCTATATTAGTACCTACCTGGTATTAATAGCAAGTGGGGCCTACGGTACAAAACCTAGATATTCCCCTATTTTTACTTACAGCATTTTGTCCTACCAGGTATTTACTATGCCCCCCCGTAATAGCAGGATGCGTACAGGTGGGGCCATGTTGCGCCCATGAACTACGACTCCTTTTGATTGTAATTCGGACACTACACACTATACACTATACCTGGTAGTAGTATCGCCCCTCAGTCATGTATTATGTAGTGATCGTCACACCTTTATGGACACTTTTTCTCTCTTCGCGAAGTCCCAAGAGTTAATGTATTGTACTCTGTATCGTAGTACTGCGTGGTCGTGTTTGATGTGGCGGTATACTATAATTACTCCCCTTGCCATCCGACAAATGTGCGGCATGATCTTCAACATTGATCACTCATAACTTTCCCGAAAGAAGAAAAACCTCGGAAACAAAAGGAAACCCATGCGCACCAAGTCTTTCCCCCTTCTGTGCCAACTTTCGGCTTGTCTATTAATATTGCAGTGTGGAATAGCCCGACAACACAACCAAAAAAACAGACAGGAATCGGGCATCAATGTGTGAGCACGTGCTCACACCCATGAAGTATCTCCCCCACATCCGTCATCGGGGGAGGGGACCCTTTGCTATGATATACCTGGTACCAGGTAATAATTATTAATATTACTAGGCTTGCCATCCGACAATGTGCAGCATGATGAGCTTTCACGTTGATCAATCAAAAACATCCCTGAAAGAAGAAATCTCCGTATACGAGGGAAACCTATACACCAGGTCTATCTACCTTCTATGAGTGTCTACTTCCTTTTATGTTTTATCTACGATATTCTATGTACCGTCTTTGCTCCCTCCTACATCTATAATTATTACTATTCTACTTGCCATCTGACAATGTACACGGCGCTTATTCCAATGATACCATCAACATATAAAAGGGTAACTAGAGAACCCAATGACTTGAGAAACATGGAGGGTGCTATCATTGAGACCTGCATGCTTGACAAAAGGTATTGGCCTGTTATCGTTGGCGTACTGATACTATATACAGTACCACTCTGACCCAAAATATAAGGACGGCTTAGATTGAACATTTATTTGCGAAAATGTCCCAGTATTTCGGGTCAGAGTGGTACGTACGGTCCCCCCCTCTTTGTCCATGGCAAAAGGGGGGGGGGGGAGCCTTTCGAAGTTAGGCTATGGTGGGTTTACTACTATTACTTCTACTACTACTATTATACTATTAATACTACGGTACTATAGCTATGATATTAGGTACAATACCCGTCATGTGTTGAGAATTTGGTAGTTGAGATTTCGGGCTGATATTTCTTATAGTTTAAGAACTTACAGTTAAAGTATGCCTCTGACCGATTCGATTGATTTATATTGCGTTGGGAGAGCTACTACTGTTGTTTGCTACAGCTGCGCATTTGTGCTAAGCGAGTACGTCACTCTAAATCCTACGCAAAAGCCTTCAAGAGCCTATACTCAACGCTGACATCACAATAAGCCGCCAGCCTCAACAGCCAAAATAGGAGATTCTTAACTGCAGTTGTCGCGTACTGTAGATACAGCAGTAAGTGCCCCGACCCTCCATACCCAGACAGCAAAACCCCCTGAGCCCTCCCTTGATCACAACGTCGAGAACCATACCATACCATATTTCACGCATAGCATACCATATTGCATGCCATACTGCGTATATAATATATCCCATACTGCTCCGTGCCGTATGCATTTATTTGCTATTTTCATGCATACGTTGTAGTAGGCACGTTTTCAAGCTGAAAATCTATGAAATAGCAGCTTAGGATTTAAGAATAGAACGTAATGAGAAAGAAGGAGCGAGGACAGAGATTGGAGTAGACAAGCCGAAAGTTGGCACAGATTGGAGACTGACTTGGTGCGCATGGGTTTCCTTTTGTTTCCGAGGTTTTCTTCTTTCAGGAAAGTGATGAGTGATCAATGTTGAAGATCATGCTGCACATTTGTCGGACGGCAAGGGAAATAATAATAATAATGAAATAGCATACCCCGAGAGATCGATACAGTCTGTACAGTATGTACGATGCGTACCTCACAACATGCGGGTGTTGCAAGGATTATCCTGAGCTGGGCATTCGATGGATCCTTTACCCGTATAGCTCAGTGGGCAATACCTTCACATTTTGTTGACGTCGTCGAGGACACGGGTTCGAATCTCGCTTCGAACGTTTCTTTTATAGAAACGCTTGCGCGTGCGTCCCTAGAAACATATCTATCTCCCTGGTTCCCCAGGCGTTGAAACGAAGCGGGTAACAGGTCAGCGTACGGCCGTATACGGAACCGACGCCCCCAAAATCCCGGCGTTCAGGGGGAGGGAGAGTGCTATAAGGATTGGCCTGGGCTGGGCAATCGATCGATATTTTACCCATCCATACGTCTCAGTAGGCAATACCGTACTGTATGACACAAGGGCAATAAGATGACACGCACCCTGGGGCGAATTTCAGAGCCGATTTTCTCCAATGCCAGGGGGAGGGGAGGGGCGCACACGAAAAAAAAACGGCAACTGACTGTGGAACTATCGATTTTTGTCGAGACCTTTCCGTCTTTTTGAAGGAGACGCGTCGCTCGGTGTTTGCGTTATCTCTCCGATGTCGAGAAGATCTCATATCAACAATGCGTCCGAGGCGGAGGTGTGTGTTATCTAGCGCGTTACGAGGTAAGCGTATGGTAAGCTGGCAAAGACGCTACAGCACAGCAGTAGTGTTACAGTAGTAGTATTACGGGATACCATAGTAAATAGGACCAAATATAGTCAGTAAAAATAGCGAAATACATAGATTTTTGTGTGTACCGTAGGTCTTATTTACTATGGTCCCCCGTAATAGTACTGTAGTAGCAATCTGATCGTAAGTATAGGGGACGATTAGACGGTACCAAAATGTCGAAATGTGTTTCATATTCTGGTCAGACCGGTAGCACACTAACGAGTACGGAATAACTGAGTAATAGGACACAATTTTGACGGGGGCGCGTCAAGTCCTCTTCGGGCCTTGGACACACTTAGTTTTCGCCCAAGGGGATACCGTCAATTTTAAGGGACCAGACCGCGCTCCCTTCTACGTAGCATTCGTTCGTTGAATCTCTCCCTTTCACACCAAACATACATATTGTGTATCCCGTTCGGGGTATCTGTTCACACCAAAAACACATATTGTGTATCCCGTTCGGGGTAACTGTCGCTGCGGTCGAAATACAGTTCCACCGCACCTTGAGTAGCGGGCAGGACGGCGTGGCTCTTTTTTTTTGTTTTCATGAGTTTCATGGTTCAGGCCATGGGGAAGTCCGGTCGCGACGTGTTCAACCGTTTGTCGAACGACGTCTGTGCACTGTCATTTTTCGCCACGAGCTCACGACCCAACCTTGGTGATTGTACTGCACTCATTTACCAACTCTACCCTACGGCGTCGCCGCCGAGCGTGCGCGCTGGAGACGTTAGGTTGCGACAGCGGTGTGCTCCCGGATACTACTTTTTTAGCCTTTTAGGAGAAAACTGCAGCAGTAGTATAGTCTCGCTTTGAGGACAAACCTCTCAAATTCTAAGCAGTTTCGTGCGCAAAACGGGACTGACTGCGGTCCAAACAAAAGCAGGGGGCAATACGTGGCGGGAAGCGTGAGTGTTCCGGACATCAATCCAGCATGGTTGATATCCGTAACGAACCTACCAGGATTTTTGTTTTGGTTGGTTTCATGAAGTAGCACACACTACCCACTGTCATGGCCTACTGAGATGTCTTAGGTCAGTAGTAGGTAGTAGGTAGGCAAGTAGGTAGTGCCAACGACCAACAAGGGGGGTAATACCCTTTTCATCCGAGAGCACTCACTCACTGGTTGCTGTGACGGACCGGGCCGGGATGGGTTCACGGGTAGGCTCTCATGGAAGCAGGACGCACGGGGTTCATGAAGACATGAGGTAGAATCACGAGAAGAAGAAAACATCAAGGAAAGCATGCTATAAAGCGTCATTATTTTGCGGCACCTCCCGGACTAATACGAAACGTACCCCCGGCGGGAAAAAGCGCTAGTTGTCTGTACTGTACGTACACCATCGCGTGCATCTCGTACTCCCGACATTTTTTTTTGTCAAGTTTCTGTCACGAGGAGGAGCTCTGTGTGCTCTCACCCAAAAATCGAGGTAGAGGACAGTGAGTATGTCTTCGCGCAACGAAACCAACAACAGCCTCGCCATCGATCTACTGTTCCCAACCGTAGGCGAATCACTAAACCAATAATAATTGTCGAACAAAATTAAAGGGGAACTCCCCGCCAGTCGTGATTGTTTTGGGGGGCTCAAACGCATTCCTGGCACCCCCGACTACCCCTCCCCCCCCCCGCCATGGTAAGGCACCCCAGAGGCAGTTACATAGTACTCCCATTGCTGTCTCTGGAAATGCCTACCAGGTACACCGGAAATCAAATCAACTCATTGAAGCTGTCATCCATGTGGAAGTCCGCCTCAAAAGCGGTTCTTAGTAGGATGCAGCTCACCCTTCATGCGACTCGCCAAACACCTCACGGCGCTTCGCGCTTGGTGCAAGCAACGTCTGCCTCGTCGGTGAAAACTCGACATGCTCCGTCCCGGCATTGCAGGGATGCGAGGGTCTATGGCCATACAACTACGGCCATACATGATATCGAGTACATCTCTCCTATCGAGTACACCCCCCCCCCCTCCCCGCTCCCCGCCCCTCCCTGGTGACGTACGTGGCATCATGTGGGTCGACACGACGATACCCATAGTACTGTAGTGTACATACTACGGTGACGATCACGGTGTCAAGCTTCAAACCATCGCATCAGCTATGGCCCCGACCAGTGGAGCAAGCCATGGAATTGCAGAGGGTAGGGGGGTACTGTCCAAAAAGGCTGATGAAGAGTTCTGTACTTCGCGATTCAGAACCCGATGATTGTGAAACACACACACTTGCACGCGCCGCGCGGTTGAACCATCCTAACCTCTACGTACGGTTTGACAGTTGTGTGGAGGCATTGACCAATTTTCGATTTTGTTTTTCGAGAAAAGAAATACAAGCGATTGAGTGTGGAATTAGACTTCGTGCATATATACGTATGAACTGCAGTGGGTTTCCTTTTGACATTTGCCTTGTTTTCCCCCCCCCCCTTGTGGTAAAGTTTACGAGTTTTCGACATTGAAGCTCATCATGCTGCTGCACGTTGTCGGACACCAAACACAATAATAATAGTAGTAACATGAATGTTTTTTCTTCTGGTTTCTCTTCGTTTTCTTCTTTCGGGGAATATTTATGAGTGGCCAACGTTGAAGCTCATGTTTTCGAGGGGCAAACGCAAATCATAATAATACGAATCTAACTGGGATATATATATGCCGGGCAGGGCCCGGGAGCCCGCCGTCAGACAGAAAACGCTGAGCCCAAAATGTTATGTTTTCGATAAATGCGGCAGTCGATATATACTGGTCTACAGACGGTTGGTGTTTATTTTGTCACGAGGGATTTTGTTGTTGTTCTCGGTGGTTTGCCCCAGAATGCAGCCTATTCCACCACTGCCGGTCCCGCTTGCCTCTTCAATAGGAAGCGCCGAACTGTCGGGGTAGCGCCCCATCGGGATTGTTTGCGATTGGGTGAAACTTTCTACTTTCTGCTAAACATTCCACTCCAAACATCGTGGCATTGTACTTCCGGACGCCTTCGCGTTCTTTCGTCAACTTTCCTCCACCGTTTCCACGGACCTGCTCTGCGTGAAGGCCGCCGAACCGCGGCGCTACAGTACTTCTACCATGGCTTCAGCCTACTTCCTTTTCAGCTTGTTCAGCTTTTCTTATCCTGCGTATTGATTGGACAAGGTATTCTCTACTTCCTACTTCGTTTTCAGCGTACGAGACTTGCTTTAGATTCCCTGCTTCTGTAGAAGTTTTCCTGGCGTTTCTTTTGGCCCCCATGTATTGGCATACCTGTTTTGCCGCGACCGGCCTTGCTACGACCTACCAGATACACGTTTCTGGTTGTTTTGCAGTATATGAGGCATTCCCTAATGCCCTCGTTTTTCGTAGCTTTTGTCGTTTCGGAAGAAAGACCCCGCCATTCACCAGCTTGTGCTACTGTAGTGTGTGTACCAGCTGACCGTCCCCGGTCCCACGTCTTGGTCCATTGGCTCCATGTTCTCGTCAGCCTCGAGACCCCACGCTGTAGACCCCCGTTTTATTTCTCTTTCAAGCTTCGCGACGTACTTTCCGCTAACGTATTCGCCTTCGCTTTTCTTAGCTCTCTTGCGCCTTGCGCCTTGTCTGATTTGTTGTGCATGGTTTATTCTCTTCCTGGATAGTCGCTTTTTTCTTGAGTGATGCCTCAAAGCCTCACCACGAGGTGTGGAGTAGACCTATCACCTCATTTCTCTGTTGGCTAGCCGCATCTTCGATCTCTCTTCAAGATTTTGGGATGATATGGTCGTAATCCTTTTATCGTCGTGTGATCTACATCTACGACTATTCAGGGTGGGCAAATGTGATGGAGTAGCACATTCACCGTATAGAAACGCACGTGCCCGTTTGCGAATCTTATATGGCTGCAAATAGCGTTTTGGGAGCTTACCCGTATGCGGATCACATAAGGCTACACGTAGCGATTTGGGAACCTTCCTTACGGGAATACTCGTATCTGCATACATACCAGGTTAGTTTTGGTCGACATCTAGGCTGAGTTGTGTCCCCGACGAAGCCTACCCCGCTAACTCGAGCTCTCTCGCTCATCTCACTTGAGGAGCAATCCTAAAAATATCGTGATCCAAAAGCAGCATGCCCTACCCACCATCGACATCCCTGCGTCTCTTACCAGCTTATATCTCTGCAACTTCTTCACAGAAATGAATGACTGGTCTGCCCTGAGGCTGTCTACGATGACAATGTGATGCATCAGCTTGTAGCTGTCGGACCCTAAGAGGACCAGGCTCCTCACATCTAAGACAGGTTTGAACGGAGTACCTCCTGCGCTGCGCGTGAGGGCTTCCTTGCAACCTCAACATTACAATATCGCAGCAGTGCAGTAATGCCAATTGTGCCAGTAGTCGATGCAGTCAGTGCGGATAGATGGCGGCGCGGTGGACGCGGTGACAGGCGCAGTAGTGATGCACGATACCAGAGGGGCCGATAGGACAAATACTACACATATTTTGGCTTTAACAAAAAAAGTGTTTGGTGCCGTTCCCTAAGCACCAGGTCGATCCCGTTCGGACATTGTTTAGGTTTTCCGTAAGAACCGGAGGCGTCCTCTTTTCGGGAAATTGTGCCCTAAACCACCATTTCTACGCCAAGGAGTCTCCTACAGCTCATCCCCTGCCTATGCAATGGACCCTCCTCGCAGTATTGGTCAGGACAGTCGTCACGCTTCGAACAATCAAATCCTAGCACCGTCGCGCTGCAACATCCTAGCACCGACGCATAACTATCGTGGGCACGAAGCGGGTACCCCGGTCAGAGCCGAGCAACGTCGTGGGTGCCTTCCTCCCCCAACCCTCACTGTCGGCCAGGCGTTGTACATCCCTCACCATCAGCCCAACGTTGTATCGCCCCACCTGCCTGACGCGTAACTATCGTCGCCCCAAAGCGGGCATCCCTGCCGTCAGGTGCGCGTTTCCCCGCAACCGGCCCTCCGTGCCACCCTGCTGTCGCTACCCACGGGCAGCCTCATCTCCTGTCTTGGGTGCTGCGGCACCTAACAGCCCCGCTGGTCACTTTGCCGCGACTAAAGATTCTCCAGGCCCCCGCCCGGTCCCCGCACCCGCCAGTTCGGCGCCCGCAGGTTGTACGGGCTCCCACAATCTCTCGGCTCCCCCTGTCGGCGCTCGCGAAAGGCATGCCGGTCGCGGCCCGATAACAGCGGGCGCCTTCCCTTCAACTGGTCCTCCGTTCTTCCTCGGCACCTCGTTGCTCCAACACCCCTCCAGTCCGTCGCCTGCGAACGATGGCGTCAGACCGGCGCCCGTAGCTCCACTACTTGGACGGGTCTGACCTAAGGACGGTGGCGACAAGAAGAGCGGAAGTCCTGGCCGTTGTACGTTTCCCGAAGAGCAGAATCCGATCAGCCGACGCTTCGACTCCCTCTCGCCGCGCCACCACACAGTCCAACAATGGACGAGAATCACTTCTCCCACCGTGCCGCCCAAGAGTTGCAGACCTCCTACCCGGGCACAGCGGATCATGAAGCCATTGCCCTATCCTCTCAACCGCCGCGAAATGACCAGCGGGGCTGCTACTGTAGATGCCGGATCACCCAACGCAGGATATAAGGCTTCCCGCCGGCAGCGGGCGCATCGCGGTATGGAGTACCGGTTCCGGGGAAGGGTGCACCTGACGGCAGGGGTCCCCGCTTTGTGCCGACGATAGCTATGCGTCAGACAGGGGGAGGTGTTGTAGCACGGCGGCGCAGGGGTGAACATTTCGAAGCGTATCAACTGTTCTGACCCGTGCCACGTGGAAGGTCCGTTGTGTAGGCAGGGAATGAGCTGTAGTAGGCTCCTTGCTGTAACAATGGGTTTCAGAGCATAATTTCCCGAAATGGGAACGCCTCTGGTACTTGAAGAAATCCCCAAAACTGTAACTCTCATGTGTGTCAGGGGTCGATTATGGTATTGGTTCGACCCATATGACAGGAGCCAGTGATGTTCAGGACACGGCTCATCGTGGCGCTCATTGGAGAGATGTTGTCAAGCCAAAAATCGCCACAAACTACACGTGGTGTGTTCGTGGATTGAGCTACTTGTTGATTTATGCTGTCGGATAAAATTGTCCAAGCTCGCCAAAGGGTACTAGCCTATCCGCGATAACTACCCTTGCTCTTCTCGTTGGTGAGTTTTCTCTCTGGTGTTCCTATTCTTGTTTTATTTCCATCATGATTACTATTTTTCGTCAGACAATGTGCAGCATAACCCTCAAAGTTGATGACATGAACATCATCAGAAAGAAGAATACTACCACAGGAAAACCAAAAAAGGAATCCTATGCACGAAATCTGACCCCCCCATTCTGTATCTGCTTCCGACCTAACATCGATTTACTGCGTACACTTTTACTCTGGTGGGCTTGCTCCGTCCTTCTTTCTCATTTGCAGGCGCTCTCTAATGATAATCTATTGCTATAATCTTCAGTGTACGTATCCGCGCTTTTGTTGGTATTTTGGCTCTCCCTCTATCGATGTTCTAGCATTATGCCATCCGACAAGTGCGGCCTAACCTTGGCGCCGTAACTAAAAAAGAGCTCCATGAAGAATAAAAAGGGATAACGTATATAGCAACGAGGGCTAAGATCTCCCCCGTCTAGAAAAGGATGCATGGTCTATAGTCGAATTAAGAAGGCAACAACAACACATGAGTACGCCCCCCCCCCCAATATCAGACGGGTGGACAGCCCCTCCTCTCTTGTCTGACGGTCTGGTCGGTGAAAACCCGACGTGGTCCGTCCCGACATTGTAAGGATACGAGGGTCCACATGACCATACGACTACGGCTATGCATGACACGAGTACACCCCCCGCTAGTCAGACGTGTAGAGAGACCCCCCCCCCCCTAGTGAGATGGGTGGGCAGACCCCCCCCCCTACTAGTCAAGTAATGGTCTTGAAGGCAACGACCATACATGACAACGAGTACACCCCCCCTCCTTCCCCCCTAGTCAGACGGGTGGATAGCCCCCCCCCGTTCCCCCAGCCAGAGACGGAGAGACTGCTCCCCCCCTCCCTACTCAAACAGAGGGGCAGACCCCTTCCGTGGTCACACGGGTTGACAGACCACCCCACCTCTTGAGTCAGACGAGTCGATTGACCCCCCCCCAGCCCGCTATTCGGGCGGATCGACAGAACCTCCCCCTCCCCTGGTCAGACAGGGGGACAGAGATTCTCCCAGCCAGGCGCGAGCCAGGTCCTCAGTCTCTCTTCGTGCTCGGAAGGGATAAAAATCTGCTCTACTTCCCTCTCTTAACATTAATCACACTTGGTGAGTACCAAACGAGTACCTGCTCGATAAGCACACCTAACAGGGGATACAAAGTGCCCCGACCTTGAACGTAGCACGGCAGCAGTAGCTCCCTTTTTAACCCTTGGAGCGCAAACTGCAGCCCCGCCTTCGGGGACGAACTACTTAGAATTTGAGCGGCTCGCCTCCGAAACGAGACTGCAGTCGTCCCATTACGGGGGACCATATTAAATAGGACCAAATATTGTCAGTAAAAATAGGTAAATATATATGGTAGTTCTTTGTGTGTACCGTAGGTCCTATTAACTATGGTCCCCCGTAATAAAAGGGTTGACTAGTGGCGAATGCACGAAGAATTTGTCGCGTGAATAGACGACAGCGAGCGTGGTTTGGGGGGGGGGGGGCGGGGGGGGGGGGGGGGAAGAGTGGAGGGTCAAGGGCAAGGAGGGCGGTCGGGTGGAAGAACATCTGCTTAGCATAAATCGTTTCGGTGACCGCACAGACAGGTCGCCATTTCGCGGAGGGTGTCCGGCTTCCAAGCTCCAGCTTAGGGATCGCCAGGGGAAGCAAGAAAGAGCCGGAGGGGGGGTGGGGGGGTTGGGGGGGGGGGGCGTACCCGATATCATGCGTGGCCGTATAGTCGTATGCCCATAAGAGTGACCAAAAGGGCCGGGGGGCGGGGGGGGGCGTACTCATTTGTTGCTTGCCTTAGTCATTAGATCATTGACCACGCATCCCTTTCGAGATGAAGCACGGTTCCTAATCCTAATCGATACACCTGCTACAGTTCGGCGCTCATCGGGAGGGCTGGGGGGGGGTACTCATTTGTTGCTTGCCTTAGTCATTTGGCCATTGACCACCCATCCCTTTCAAGACGGAGCATCGGTGGAGGGGAGGGGGGGGGCAAGAAGGGGTGGGGGTGACAGACTCAGACGCAGGGGCTGGAGATGGAGCCCAGACGTGGCAAGGTATTAAATGAGAAGGAAGGGCGGAGTACGGGCAGTGGGTGGAGTAGATCGATATTGGGATGGAAATAGAGGCACGACGGTGCATCACTGCGGCCGTGAACACAAGGTACAATGCGTGTGCACATCAGACTCCAAACGGGTGCCAAAGTCCCGGTCAGAGTACCCATGTCAAGGCCACCCGGTTCAAAGACCACAGTAGATATTAGACCAGGCAAATCGGCTAGTCACGACGAAAAAAACTTGCTCGGAAGTAGCATGGGATACATTTTTCGGAGGGAAAACCCATGACCACAGGAGAGATAATAAAACAGCGTTTCGGGGCTGAGTCACGGGGTGTGGTTTCGAAATGGGTACAGCACTGTGTACATGCGGGAGGGGGCTAATGTAGCTATACTTCGTGCACATGTTTCCCTACTTTTGCTCCCCTGGTTTGCTTAGTTCTGAGGATGTTTTTTGAGTGATCAACGCCGGAGCTCGTCATGCTATTACGGGGGACCATAGTTAACAGGACCTATGGTATACATAAAAACCTATATGTTTAACCATTTTTACTAACAATATTTGGTCCTGTTAACTATGCCCCCCCGTAATACACGCTGTCGAGGATGGCAAAACGTGATGACAACAACAGTAGTAGTAGTAGTTTACATGCGCCATCACTGATATTGATGCGTGAGTGAAGGACATCTGGTAGATACATCCAGAGCAGATTGTAGTTGAGGTACTGCTGTTCACAACTATTTAACCCATTTAGAACCGCAATCCCGTTTTGGGGACAATCTACTTAAAATTTTAGTAGTTTGTCCCCAAAACGGGACTGTGGTTCTATAAGGGTCAAAGGCACACACGCAGATAGGCCCAACAACGTTTTCACAAGGCTCGTGGGCTTCAATTCACAAAAGGCGGATGCCAGGCAGGGGTAGTCGGGTGGCCGAAATAATCCACTATCACGTTCAACACGCCACGACTCAAGACTCACAACAGTCAAAACCTCTTCGAGTTCTACACCTACTTGCTATTACATCGGTGGCGGCAAAGTAACCTGAGTGCGTGTGTTTTCACATCAAACCGGTATTCCTACCCGTCGACATCCGGCACAACAACCAACCAGTGTCCGTGCCCACATTCTTCGATCCCAGAGAGATACAAGTCCTGTGGTCACAAAGCTACGCCACAGATATACTACGTTGCCACATACGAAGGTATGCAGTAAGCACAGCAGTGGGCAATGCAATGCAATGCCATGCCGTCATACTGGATACGACAGGCACGACATAAACATTCTATGAAATAGAGAAGTAAAAAAAAAGTACGTATTTATACGTACGGTGTAACAAGCGGGGATTAATCCACGCGACCAAACACGGGCAAACAACCCCGTTGCGTGCCGCCACAATTTTGATTGTGTTTTTGCTATATATTTCGTTTTACCGTGTTCGAGGCGAAACGGTATAAAAAACACAGCACCGATCGTCGTCGCGCCCCTTATACATGCTGCAACTGTTTTCGCCAATTCTCGCCATTTTTTTTTGTGTCCTGCGCTTAAGGTCAAACGACGACTAAAAAACAAACGGTCACACCGTCGCCCCCCCTTACATACCGTGAATATTTTGGCCATTTTTCGTCATTTTTAGTCTTCTTATTGCGTTTAAGGCCAAGCGACAATGCGACACAGCACACCATTGCGCCCCCCCTGCCGCTTGGGTTTCTTCTCTTACCACCCCTATTGTATACGTAGCCCAAATCGCCTTTCCCTATTCTCCAACAAGAAAAAAAACGAACCAAAATACAAGAAAACAAATATTCAACACGCCGGTCATCTTCTTGACCGACGACGCGAAACCTTATATAACCCCAATACCTGACTGATCCATCGGCTACCTGTATCATACTCGCAGCCAGCCATTCCTGCGCGACATCTGAATGGGCCAGCTATACATACTGTAGTTCTGCGCGACATCTGATTGCCCCTCCCCCCTCTTGCCTGCCCAGCCAGGCAGGGTGAAAACTGATTGATGATGTTTGATTCACCATCGCCGTCTCCGAAAAACACGTAACGTATGCAACAAACAAAAACCGCAAGAAGGATGCAACAAAGGCAACAGACGAATGCCGATCAACAGACAGACGCGCCCACCCTGCGAGTAGAGAAGGACCACAACAGACAACAGCACGGTTTGGGGAACTGGGGAGTAGGGTGTACTCAGTAGACACTCTGGGATACCCGGGTAGATGAACCTGGTTGATTTAGTCATACTCGTCGGGTAAAGTACCCGGCTACCCTCAACAGTAAAGATGGTCGCAGGCGTGTGCTTACCGTATCATACTATCACACGGGTGATAATTTATCACACCCCCTGGGATGCGCACACGCAACGACAACGATGACTCTGAAAATGCCTTGTCGAGATCTTTCGATAGACGCGTCTCCTGGCGTTCGCAGTCTCCGCATGCATCGCCGAGAAAAAACAGCTTGAAAAATTGAAAATTCTAGTCCTACTGTGTCATACGTACGGTAGCAGGGTATCATATACTCAGGGTTGATTTAGCCATACTCGGTTTAGTTGCTCGGGTGCCCTCAGAGTACATAGCCCGCTAGAATCCTCTGACAGGTACCCGGGTACCCTGCGAATACATCGTAAAATAAACTACAGCACTAGGATACCAGGGTACACCCCCAGAGTACACCTTCGGGTGCCCGGGTACGAAACCTGGTTGATTTACCCATGCTCGGGTAGGTACCCGAGTGCCCTCAAAGTACATACCCTATATATAATACACAGGTGGGTATCCGGGCACCCTCAAGAGTCTACAGCATGAAAGTCGGTTGGTTGCTGCATTCTAGCAGAGGCATGTAGTAGGGTATCGTATACTCTGGGGTACCCGGGCACGAAACCTGGTTGAATTACCCATGCTCGGGAGGGTATACCCGCGTGTCCTCAGAGTACAGAGCCCACTAAAATAATCTGGTAGGTACCTGAGTACCTTCAAGAGTACATACGACCC
Organism: Nereocystis luetkeana; assembly: GCA_031213475.1. Taxonomy (NCBI): domain Eukaryota; class Phaeophyceae; order Laminariales; family Laminariaceae; genus Nereocystis; species Nereocystis luetkeana. Next base: position 4,432,985 of record JARUPZ010000023.1, read on the forward strand.
ACTATGATACGCACAAGAGTTGATCGGTTGCCGCAGTTCTATATAGCAGGGTGGTACTCTGGGGTACTCGGGTACGAAACTTGGTCGATTTGGTCACGCTCGGGTATGTACCCGATGGGCACTCTCAAAAGGACGCTACCCGAAAGAAACACATCCTTGATCGGTTGCTGCACTCAAAAAGCCTACAGCTTTTACACCAGCAACAACAGTGATAAAACAGAGACCAAGGTTTACCGGGGTATCGTACGTGCACATACGTGCGTACAGCAACAACGACAACACATGCACCTGATACACACATATGGAGGAAAAAGAGACCCAAGGTTACGCCAGGTGCGCACGTGCCTGGTACGTACCAGGTTATATACCAGTGAGTACTACTTGTGCAATGACAACCAGCTGATCGGAAGTACAAGAGATCAGAAAAAAACCGGACAAGACTTCGACTTGCTATATAAACGTATAGCACCCACGAACCACATACCAATACGCACCAAAATGATAACAGTATTAATACCAACAGCAGTACGACGCAATCATACTGGTATGCCACAAGGACGAGGGAAAAGGAAACACAGAAAAACAAAACAAGTACGCAGTGAGGCAAAAGGGATGCGGACTGCGGACGACGATCGGATTCGGTTTAACGCACAGACGAACGAAAAAAGCCCCGTTGGAATACGGACTCTTCTTATTGATTGAGGTCGGAGCCTCGACACGCACTCAACTCCAACAAACGCAAGGTGTGCTTGGACGACAAATCTCTAACCCTTACCCCTACCCCCTTTCCCCGCCACCGGAACAAGCCTGCCAAGTACCCAGTACACACCAGACGGGCTCTGAAGCGAACAAGCTACGAGGAGACCGCGGTTTGATCCCTTAGACTGGCCCCCACACGGACACTAAAACTGGAAGAAATTTAGTGTAATGAGAGAAGAACATACCGTGACTCGCTCGCGAAAAATACCCCCTTCCCCCCCCATCTCGCTTACATTAGTAGCGTTGTTTTGCTCTCAAGCCCGGAGGCAGAAACAGAACAGAACAGAACAGAACAGAACAGGATATAACAGGACATAACCGGACAAGGGAGAAGGATATCCAACTCACTCTTGATATCTTACAGAAAAATAAGAAAAAAAACGCTTTCGCCGAACTAGACGACGAAACTAAACAAAAAATCCCCCCGACCCCAAAAAACAACGAACCCGGACCCGAGAAGGTGGGTGTGCTTCGTCGGAAAAAAAGACACACGACAAATTCCAGGAGAGAGCACGAAAGCGTCTTCTTTTTTTCTCAAACACGCAATCCCCCCCCACCCCCCCTCAAAACACAAACAGAAAAAATCTCCGTTAAGAGCGCTTTCTTTCCCATCGTCCGATTGACACCTATGCCGAGCCACGAACCGACCCTCGCGTCATTCTCCGATAATCCCGACATCCCAACCCACCCACCCACCCACACGCCCACCCTCAACACACTTGTGGCCTGTTTTGTTTTCGTTTGATCGCAATAAAGCGCGCACGCTTCGGCTCGCTTTGTTCGCTTGTTGTCCTTGCTCGATCGCTCGCTTTGCCAGCTCGCTCGCTGTGCGCCGCCTCTTCTTGCCGAGCTCTCGTTCTGTTTGCACCAAACCAAAAATCCTCTCTACCACACCCACCCACCCACCCACCCGTCCCGAGCGCAATGTAATATGGCGGTGCGTGCGTCCAACATGGTTGATGCTCTTGGAGCGACGCCTCTCGCTTTTTTTACTCCCTATCTTTCTTCTTCTTCTTCTACTTCTTCTTTTCATCCTTTTCCCTTCTTCGTCTAGTTCTAACACCCTATAGCCCGGCTAAAATTCCGCCCGAGTACACCGTTCAATTGCCACCACTGTAGGCGTAACAACCTCGTATCACATCGTACGTGTGCAAAAACCAGCCCCCGCTGTCAAGCGTGCGTGCATGCATGCATGCACACAGTCGGTGACAAAAAGGAAAGAAAAAAAAAAAACGACGGCCAATCAGCGGAAATGTCGCGGAAAATTCCGCTAGAGACACACTCTCCATTAATTACTAGGAGAAAACGAGCAACTTCATGTATACGTCAACAACAACGGCAAAAAAAAAACAATCGCCGCCGCAGTCCGCCAGTGCATGCACATATGTATGTATGCACGGAATAGGCAATACAAACATGGCAAAAATATACCAGGTATATATATATGCGAGGGTCACTCCCCCCCCCTCTTCTTCGCCAAATTTTGTTTCGACTTCTCTCTCCCGGGTGGTTTTCGAAAGAACAACGCACCGCGCGACGAAAGAAAAAAACGCCAATGCTCTTCAGAAACTCCTTACAAAGGCCATTCCGGGCGTAAACGTAAGGAGCGTTAACACGATAATCTGAAGACGAAATGGTTATTATATTTTCGGCCATAGCGATAAGCGTCACGTGCGCGGTCACAAAGGACGGCAAGGAACGGTATAATATAGGGCAGGGGAAGCGTGGGTTTGCCGCCAGCGACGGGGGGGGGGAGGGGTTCCTCCCCTCCCCTACCCCCCGCCGCCTTTTCCGCGCGCCTTCCCTGGTTGCGTGATACCTCTACTAAGCGCTAGGTTATAAAATAAGGGGGAGGAAGTGTTCACAGGGTCTGGAAGGCGTGCACAGACGACAGCGACGACGATGATGACGGGGGGGGGAGCATCCCCTCCCCCCCCGCCCCGAACTCCTCCCACCCCCACTGATCGCGTCACACCTTTAACGAGAGCTTCTTTTCAATACGTAGGATGGTCCACTCCAAAGCACACCCGCACGTGCCACTCTAGTTAGCACCGTCAGTACAGTCAGTACAGTTGGCTGTGGAGCTCGTACATAGCACACCACGCCTGCCACAACTTCAATAAGCGGACCCGAGGTAAGAATGCACCCACACACACGCGCATGGCACGCCGCATCCGCCCAGGCATTTTAAGCCACGACAACACCAAATGCGAGAGAACGCAGAGAGAGAAGGGAAATACAAGACAAAACGACAAAAAGACAAAAAAAAAAAAAAAAAACACGAAAAAACAAGGGGGAAAAAATAAAATAATGAACAAGAACAAAAATGAAAAACTGAACTGAACACGATCGTACCGTACCAGCACTCTCTACAAAACAATCCCACCCCTTTTCCGGTTTCAATGCACGCAACCTGCCTGCCTACCTCCTCCTGCGGCTGCAGTTGGTTGATGGCGGCTTTTGGCCGATTTACTGGCGAATACCGACGTCTCGCTCCAAGGCACGAGACGGTAGAGGCATAACACGAAAAGGGGAAGAATAAAAAAAAACAAAAAAACGGAAAAACAAAACAAAACAAAACGAGCCAGAGCCTTCTTCAACTCCGCTCAAGCACTACCCCCTCCGTCCTTTCCCGCCCTCCCCCCCCCCGCCTTTACGACTACAGCCATGCATGAGATCGAGTATATCTCTCCTATCGAGTACACCCCCCCCCCCCCCCTCCCCCCCCCCCCCGAAAGGCCATCCAAACTGTTTCGGCGGAACGCCCGTTTTGGTTAATTAACTCAAGTGCTGTTGACTTAAAATAAAAGCTTGAAAAAAAACGAATCGACACGAGAAACGAAACGAATCGGATTGAACGAAAGGGAATCTAACCGAACCGAACCGAATCCGACCGAATAGAACGGAACCGAAACGAATCGACACAGTTCGGTACGAGCGGAACGGAATCGAATCGAACGATAGATCGAATTGAAACGATCGAACCGAACCGAACCGAACGGAACCGAAGCAAACCGAACGGAACCGAATGGGATCCAACCGAACCGAAGGGAACATAGTCGAACCGAAACAAAACGGCCAAAATTGACATTGACATTGACACCAAAACCCACTAAAATTCGCCACGCTCCTAGTCCAAACCATCCCAGTGGTCTGACCGAATGCAGCCCCTCCTGGTCCTAACGCTTCCGCCAACCTGACCGGAATAAACACACACATCTTCAGTCCGAACGCTTACCACGTATCCATCCCAATCGGACCGAACGAAGCCATCCGATCCTGGCCCAGCCGATTCCACTGATCGGCCCGAATGCAGCAACCCGCGCCCCACTCCAAACGCTTTGTCGATTCTACTGATCGGACCTAATGCAGCAATACGCGCCCCACTCCAAACGCTTTCCCCATTTTGATCGAAAAAAACGCCACGCACTTCCAGTGCGGACTCCTACGTATCCATCCCCCAGTCGGACCGCACGGATCCACTCACTCCTGGCCCAAAATGATTCCACTCGATCGGACCGAACGCAGCGCCCTCCTAACACGAACACCTGCCCCAATCTGACTTGAGAAAACAAAAAACATCTATTCACTGCCAACCCGAACGCCTACACTCCTTAGTCTGACCGAAAAAAAAAGCCATCCACTCTTTTCACCCAGCCTGATACCATTCGGACCGAATATCCCCTGATTCGGATCGAACGAAACGCGAACCAATCTTCGACCGCGACAACTCCACAGAAAATAGACCGACGTAACGCCATCGCGTGACAGAAAAGACAGACAGACAAGACAGAGACATACACACAAGCATGTGCAAAAATGGGGGGAGGGGGGAGGGGGCAAGACGAGCGACTATTCCGGCTGTAGTTCCGGTTCAAGCTCCAGTTCCGATTTCCGATTTCGGATTCGGTTTCCGCTTTCGGTTTCCGATTGCGGTTCTCAATTTCGGCTTGCGACATCGGTTCCGATTCCGTATTATGCGCCAAATTCGAATTCGGTGTCCGTTAGGATTCCATTGCCGATGCCAGTTCCGATTCCAGCCCCGATTTTCTCCGGTTCACGCTTTTTGTGTACAGCAAAGGAAAGGAGAGCGCCATTTTTTTTTTCAAGTTAGAACGCCTGCACTCCGAAAGTTCTGGAAAGTTTCTTCGCCACGATCACCTGTAACCGAAATCACCGTCACACACAGAAAAAGAAGGAGCGCACAAAACGATGCCCCGCGGTCAGGACGAGAAAAAACAAAACAAGGAAGAAAGAAACGATACAAACGGATTTGAAGAAAATTACCGAAGGAGAGGAAAAAAGGACTTCGGTTTTAGGGACGGAACGAGGGGCGGGCGGGGGGGGAGTGTTACTCGATAGGAGAGATGTACTCGATCTCACGCATGGCCGTAGTCGAAGGAGGGGGGCAGGGGTCACGAGAAAGGTTGGAGGGGGGAGGAAGCGGGAGAGGCATTATCACACAATGGTTTGCTCACGATAACTATCATCTATACATACACCTGCTTCCATACACCTATTCCTGGCCTTGCTTCGTCACCGAGGGCAACTGCTTCGTGAAACCGGAAGCAAAGCACTATTATATCCCCCCGTACAATGCCAAATGAGCCCCCGCGTCTGGTCTGCGACACACATTTCTCAGCTACGCAGGAGGAGCGGGGGCGGCAGGCGCAGGGGGGCGCAGGGGGGGGGGGGGTGCATGCATACGAGCCCTGTCGTCTTTTGTGAAAAAACAAAACAGTCTCACCCGCGCTCAAAAAAACTAGCCACATGCCCCCGTCCCTGCCCCAAAAAAAAAGTACATGCTACACTGGCCTTCGACACGGGTTGCACCTACTTTTGCCTTCTGAGGCTGCTCGCTTGAGGACCTCTATACTATTCCCAAGTCAGCAGTAAGTCACTCAAGCACTAACTCCAAGGGGGGGGGGGGAGAAGAAAAAGCAACCAAAAGCAACCCGATGGCCATGTTACGTAGGTGCATTCAACGAAAAAAAAAAACAAAAAGCGAACAAAAAAAAATGGAGTGTTCCAACGATATATGATATTGTTGGGTTAATATTCATAGTGTCTACAGTAGATCACAACCCTTCGAGGGCAAGAACACTGCCGCCCCGTTTCGGGGATAAAAACTAAAACCGCAGTCCTCGAAGGGTTAAGAAGGGGCTCAGGCAGTCAGATTTTTTTTTGTGGCCGAAAAATCCCGCACCCCTATCGTAGGCACGCCTTCCACGATCTTCGAAACCCCCACCCTCAACCCCCGACCCACATCCTAAGCCCCGCCCCCACCCCTCTACCGCGAATCTCACCCCAACCCCGAACTGCACATTTTTTTGCCCCCACGCCCAACCCTGACGCCACGCCCCACCTGCACCATCACTACAAAGACTACCGATAACATCATATCATACTACAGTAGTGCAAAATCCAAGGAGTTCCCAAAACGCAGGTATGATTGCGTGCGATAAGGGGCTGAACGCCGACCCGAATCAACCCCAGCCTCGATCAAAACTGCCCTCAATAATTAACCCCACCCTCAAATGAACTCCACTCTCAATCAACCCCGCCCTCAATCACCTCCTCCCCCCCCCCCCCCCCCGCCCCCCCCCCCCACGATGCGAGGGTCTATGGTCATACGACTACGGCCATGCATGAGATCGAGTACATCTCTCCTATCGAGTACACCCCTCCCCCCCCCCACCCCCCCACCCCCCCGCCCACCCCGCCCGCTAAAACCCATCCTCGACCCTCATGTACCTCAACCCCCGCTCGCTCACCGACTTGATGGCCGCGCGGAGCTTTCGTGTGGCGTTGAAGATGCGGAGCTGCTCCAGGTTCTTCCCGAGGTTACGATTGGCTAGCTCCTGCCCCGTGGTTAGCAGCCAGGGATGGTCCACCGCCTGCGTTGCCGTGATCCTCTTCCCCACGTCCACGACCAGCAGCTTGCGAATCAGGTCCTAAAAGAGACAACAAAAAACGAGAGAGGCAGAGAAGGAGGGAGGGAGGGAGGGAGAGAGAGAGAGAGAGAGAGAGAGGGGGGGGGGGTAGGGAGGGAGGTAGGGAGGGAGGGAGATGAAGAGGGAGGGAGGGAGGAGGGAGATGGGGAGGGGGGGAGGGAGGGGGGGAGGGAGAGAGGGAGGGAGAGAGGGAGGGGAGGGGGGAAATACAAAAAAAGTCGTCAAGAACAGAGGGGACGGGAGTGAGGGAGGGGGGAAAAGGGCGAACGCCAAAGACAGGCATACCTACGTGTGCCTTTTGAGCCATTTATATACGTACACTAGATACAGCTTCAAACAATGCCGTACACACCGACTGCGCTCGGGACAGAGGCTTCCTGGCTCTCCCTCTGCTGTTGGCTGAAAGGTTTCCAAGGTACACCTACCTCTCTCGCGTCTACCCTAAGTTAGGCCTGCACCTACTCTTGGTTTCAGGTTTGCACGTACAAATGCCCCCATTGAAACCCTCTTCCATTACGGGGGGCCATAGTTAATAGGACCAAATATTGTGAGTAAAAATGGTTAAATATACCGATATAGGGTTTTAAGTACACCATAGGTCCTATTAACTATGGTCCCCCGTAATAAGAAAATGCGCGGTATGCATGTGTATGCCTGCATCCCTCTAGTAAAACCATGATCTATTAGAAAGAAAACCCAATACCCCGACGATCTATAGATAAGAAAAGCAAATGCCTCCATTGAAACCCTCTTCTAGCAATGCCGAAACAAGGGCACAGGGCTGTCGGGGCCAGCTGGCCCCCGAGCTGTCGACGACAAAAACCAGCAGCTTGCGACATCACCTTTTGCGGGAGAGGGAGTACCGCAGACTCAGCAAAAGCACCCAGTAAGAATCTGGGCTGTCGGCTACGACTGCTACGGGGGACCATAGTAAACAGGACAATATATTGTTAGTAAAAAAAGGGAAATATACAGGTTTTTGTGTGTACCGTAGGTCCTATTTACTATGGCCTCCCCGTAACAGGAGCGTCTTTCTTACTTGGGGAAGGAGACTCCTTTCGGTGGTAGGAACATAGGTTGAAGCAAATCTACAGCCGCAATCGAAGCCGAAAACAGGCGCGAAGCCTAACTTGAGCGTAACCCAGTCAGGCGTACCGGCAATCTTTCTGTCGACCAGCCAACAACGGGTAGGAGGGACTGGGGAGTCTTTTCCCTAGTGCAACATATGCAGTGTAGCTATAAAAAATGGCTCGAAAGGCTTACTATATAGACATACTATTAATACCAAAATTTGGGTTTTGCTCAAAAACAAACGGGAAACACACACACAAAAAAAAACGCACCTTAGCCTCCGCGGAAGTGTTGCTCCAGTACTCGTCGTGGAACTTGAAGCTCCCAGCCTTTATCCGGCGGAACAGGCGCGTCTGGTTCTCGTCGTGGAACGGAGGGTACCCTCCCAGCAAAGTATAGATGATCACACCCACGCTCCACATGTCCACGGACTGCACGCGGAGGCGGAGTGGGGGGGGGGGGAGGGAAGGAGATTAGGGGGAGGAGGTTAGGGGGAGAGGAGGGGGAAGGGCCCACGCTCCACATATCCACGGACTGCACGCGGAGGCGGAGTGGGGGGGGGGGGGGGGGGGAGGAGATTAGGGGGAGGAGGTTAGGGGGAGAGGAGGGGGAAGGGGGCAACGCCGTTGGTCGGCCGTGAACACCATGCGGAGAGTCTTTTGAGGGCAAACAAAAAAAACAAGGATTGATACTGGGGAAAAAAAAAAAAAAAACGGAAACGATCGATCGCCACGAAACGAAACAAAAATGAAAACAAAACAAAACTTTGCACATCGCTTCGAGCGCGGATGATCTGGTGGAATACATCGTTATAAACACGCCAATCAATACCTGCGCAACCGCAAGCGCTACAATAGGTATTCCGCGGCTTGGTGTGAGATATCTCGTGAATAGCGCTAGGAAGACCACTCGCCTACCACGATTTCCCCACGGCTTCCAGCGTTCGTTCTAACGGACAAGGGGCCTTTCCCCTTCTTTCCCCAAGCGTTCGTTCCCACAAAAATCCCCCCCCTCCCCCCCCTCATCCAGGAATGCCTACACCGGAAATAAAATCAACTCATTGAAGCGGTCATCCATGTGTAAGTCCGCCTCAAAAGCGGTTCTTAGTAGGATGCAGCTCACCCTTTATACGACTCGCCAGACACCTCACGGCGCTCTGCGCTAGGTGCAAGCAACGTCTGCCTGGTCGGTGAAAACCCGACATGCCCCGTCCCGGCTTTGTAGGGATGCGAGGGTCTATGGTCATACGACAACGGCCATGCATGAGATTCGAGTACATCTCTCCTATTGAGTACACCCCCCCCCTCCCCCCCCCGCCCCAATGAGTACACGCCCCCTCCCCCCCCCCCACCTCCCGCCCCCCCTTTTTCCCCAAATCAAAGTCACGCCCACCGTGCCGTACGACATACCCCCCCCCCCCCCCCCCCCTCCTCCTCTCCCTCAGCCCCCCCCCCCCCAAAAAAAAAGCCTTTCTGTGCGGTATGGCATAGTTGTCCCCCCCCCCCTCCCCCCCCCCCCCCCCCCCCCCCTTAAAGCATACACTCACCGTGCCGTACGGCATAGCCTTCAAGATCTCCGGAGCTACGTAGCCCGGAGATCCGCACTGCGCGGTCACGTTGCCATTGAGCACGCTGCAGGCGAAGCCGAAGTCCGCCAGCTTGATGTCGGCGTCGTCGCTCTGGGAGGTGAGGAGCAGGTTCTCCGGCTTGAGGTCGCGGTGCACGATGCCCAGCTCGTGGCAGTACCGAACCGAGTCGATCAGCACCCGGCACAGGTCCCTCGCCTCCTCCTCGTTGTAGTACATCTGTTACACAAAGGCGTTTCGCAGAAGGGGGGAAGGGGGGCGGGGGGGCGGGGGGGGGGGGGGGGGGGGCGTTCTCATCCGTCGCTTGCCTTAGTCATCTGATCATTGACCACGCATCCCTTTCGAGACGGAGCACCGGTGTAGTACATCTATTACACAATAGTGTTTCGCGGAAGGGGGGGAGGGAGGGGGGGGGGGGGGGGTAGTTGAGTGGGCTGGGCTGGGATCGGGTATGCTCGGGGGGGGGGGTGGGGTGGGGTGGGGTTGGGGCGGAGTTGAGCTGAGAGGGGTCAGGTGGGGTGGGATCGGGTGGAGAGGAATGGAGTGGGGTTGGGAGTGGGTGGGGGTGATATAGGGTGGGGTCGGGTGGGGCGGAGTTAAGTCGAGTGGGGTCGGGTGGAGAGGAAAGGAGAGGGGTGGGGTGGGGTAGGGTCGAATGGAACGGAGGGGGATGAGGTGGGGTTAGGTGGGGCGGAGTTGAGTTGAGTTGAGTGGAGTGGAGTGGGGTGGCGTGGGGTGGAGGGTGGAGTCTGGTTGGGTGTTGGATGGAGTTCGGTTCGGCTTGGTTCGAGTAACAATAAAAAAAAAAAACGTCCAAAACATACGATACCTTGGTGACGATGCGGTCGAACAACTCGCCCCCGGCCATGTACTCCAGCACAACGTAGTAGTAATCGGGATCGTCTTTGAAAAACTGGTGCACGCCGACCACGTTCGGGTGTTGTATCACGCGTAGTATCCGCACCTATATATCAGTTTGAAAGGGTTTACAAAAAAAGGCGGCGGGAAGGCGAGGGGGGCGGCGGGCGAGGGGGTAAGCACTCGCACTTGCCAAGGTGAAAGACTGGTGAACCCCGACAACGTTCGGGTGCCACACCGCGACAACAGCCGGAGACCCGCACCTCCTCAAACAGAGAGTTCTCGTCCGCCTTCGAAAGGCCCCGTCGGCTCGTCCGCTTCACCGCGTACGACTGGCTCGATCCCGCCTGAGCACCCCGCCTCTTCGCTTTGAAAACCTCCGCGAACGTTCCCTCCCCCAGCTTCTCGCCCATCTCGTACGATCGGGAAAACTCTGACGTGAAAATAAAACGGGAGGGAGTGGGGTTCGGGTGACGATTGGGTTCGGGTTCCGGTTTGGGGGTTGTGGTTCGGTTGGGGTTGAGGGTGGCGGTTGGGTTGGGGTTGAGGATGAGGGTTGGGGTTGGGATTGGGGGTTGGGATTGGGCTGGGGGGGGGGGGGGGGGTTGGGGTTGGGTTGGGGTTGGAGCTGGGGGTGGATTGGGGTTGAAGCTGAGGGTTGGGGTTGGAATAGGGTTGGGACTGGTTGGGGGTTGGGGTTGAGGATGGGGTTGGGGTTGGGATTGGGGGTTGGGATTGGGGGCTGGGATTGGGCTGGGGGGGGGGGGGGGGTTGGGGTTGGGTTGGGGTTGGAGCTGGGGGTGGATTGGGGTTGGAGCTGGGGGTGGATTGGGGTTGGAGCTGGGGGTGGATTGGGGTTGAAGCTGAGGGTTGGGGTTGGAATAGGGTTGGGACTGGTTGGGGGTTGGGGTTGAGGATGGGGTTGGGGTGGGGGTCTACTCTTGGCGTAGTGGGGGTTGGGGTTGGGATGGTGGCTGGGGTTGGGTTTGGGTTTGGGGTGAGATGGTGGTGGGGTTGCAGTTGAGATTGGGGGTGGTGCGGGTTGGGGCTGGGGGTAAAAGGGCTGGGGCCGAGTTGAGATCAGGGTAGGGGTAGGGGGGCGAGGGGGGTGATGGTGGACGTAGGCACAGCGGGGGGGCGGGGGCGGGCGGCAGGGGGGAGGGTCTAGCGCAGATTTCAACTCCCCCCTTTCTGTGCAAAACTATAAACGTTCGTAAAACGATCGCGGCCGTGGGGTGGGGTGAAACGATCGCCTGTGTTCCGGTCCTTTTTTTTCTGAATTCGCAGCGTTTCCGATCCCACACGGCACGACACGACTCGACGCTCTTTAGGCGCGGCATAACCCCGGCACTCCAGACGACACGACACGTCAAATCATATGGTTCAACTGCTGTGGGGCTGCAACTTCGAATCTTCGCATATTTCGCATATTTCGCATACTTCGCTTTTTCGAATTTCCTACATATGTGAGGGAGCTAGAGAAAGGAGGGCAAATACACTATTAATAGAACCTACACCGCTCTGGACGTAAATATAAGGACCGCTTGGTCTTCATACTAAGGTCTAAACTGTCCTTACATTTCCGCCCAGAGCAGTATATTTCCCACCACAGCCGGCGTTCCCGGTGGCTTAGTAGGTGGTCCGCGTGCCTATCAAGATCAATTTAATGGGTTCAAGTCGCACCGAGTACATGCTCGTAGGGACTTTTTCTTGCAATAACAAAAATGATTAGCGGAAAGCGCGAGAGCGTGAGTTAGCTACACTCGATGAAAATCGACGAGCAGTGGGAATGCTGAACCCTATGAGCGACAAAAAATAAAAGACACGTACCGGGGGGAAGAAGGGACGACACCTGTGACCACACGGCTTGTCCAGAAGATCGCTGAGGGTAAAACCTCGTACGAGCTACAGTAGGCTGGAAAGTAAAAGCGGAGTAAAAAAAGAAAGAAAAAGAAAAGAAAAGTGACTGTGCAGACGAGAGAAGGCTACTTGCCTGTGAAAGCACACCACACTTCTCTCTCTCGAGACGGGGCGCCCAGTATTACGGGGGGGGGCATATTAAATAGGACCTACGGTACACACAAAAACCTATGTAAATCGCTTTTTTTACCAACAATATTTGGTCCTATTTACTATGGTCCTCCGTAATACTACTGTACGAAGTATATACCAGGCAACGATGAAAACAGGCGAACGACAGCAACCGGGAGGGATGCTTACCACATACTCGTGAAAATGGTTGACACAGGCTGTGTACGAGACGAATAGTAACCCTAATCCGAGCACACGGAACTCTTGAGCCAATCAGAGCAACCCTAATCCTGACCCTCAGCCAATCAGACCAAACCTCGAACGAGCGGAAAGAGCTCTCGTACTGGCAGCCGGCGTGACGTCATCCAACCGAAAGGTTTACGTAACAGATGTTCACCCGCCGATCGCCCGCAAACACGTTCTTCTGTCTCCTGTGTCGCATTCTCTCTCTGTCCCGCCGAATCACTCTACTGGCCTACAATGGCCTGCCGTTCTGAGGGCCTGCGGAGGATGCCGTACGGTACAGGTCAGATCCAACCCAGGGAACAGGCCCACTAGCTCGTGCAGAGTATACGGCTCCCACGCGGCAACATGAGCTAGATCATACAGATCATACAGATCACACAGATCACACAGATCATACAGATCAGGATAAGCCATCTGCCTCGGAAGGTCAAGACCACGAAGAAACAATCGATGACCTGTCCGAGGTGTTAAAAACATTTTTCCCTTCCGAAGCGCCAAAAGGGACGAACATCCTTCTGTCACAGAAGGGGGGGCGGGGCGCCTTCCCGCCAGTTCGGTGCCTGTTTTGGCCTCACGTAGTCGACAGCATTGAGCTAGCTCCTGGAAAACCGGGGTGATACACATCCACCCCTTTGCCCAGGGGTATATATTATAATGTCCCCTCCCCTTGCTCGTACCCTGAGCCAACCGCAGCGGTGCTTCCATCTCTTTAGGCGAAACAAAAAAAACAAAAAATCTCAAGGCCAAAAAGCACAACGTCCTTTTGTCAAAGGGGGGTGCCTTATTGCCAGCTCGGTGCCTAATTTGCCTTAGTCGACAGCAATGAGCTCCAGGAAAACCGGGGATACACTCATTCCATACCCTTCTCGGGGCTTCCTACTCTGAAACGCCATCCGTTTCTCGCACTACAGTAATATTACGTAGCTTGAGCCAACCGAATCGGTGCTTCCGTCTCTCCAGGAAAACAAAGCCAAAATATAAGGACATTTTCTACACTAGTATTCGAGCAAAATGTTGCTTATATTCCGGGACAGAGTGGTATGTAACATTTTCTACACTATTAAATAGTATTCAAGCAAAAAGTTGCTTACATCCCGGGACAAGAGTTGGTATGTACCAGGCAGGGGTCAAAAGCCGTCAGGGAGACAGCATTTTCACCCCGTCACAGACAGCAAATTCGCCTCGACGTGCCTCGACTGACACCAAACTACCAGGTTTTAGTGTGGGAACACTCGGCCCTATATACTACCAGGTACACCCTTGGTTTGACAGCGCACGTTTTGCCTTGCTTGATGACATGTGTGTCTTGACATCTTTGCCGGGGGGTAAGAGGTGTGCTGTGCGGACCGTTCCGGGCTTTCTGGGAGTGGCGGTTATCGGTGTTTTAGGAAAGATGTATTATACGGCAAGAATAATAATTTTGAAACAAAATCGGAACACAAGTACACGCGCTACATACACCCACCAAGAACATTCATTGAAAGCGCAGAATAACGACAACAACCACAACGACGAACAAAAACACAACAACGACGGGGTAAATCAATCAATCAATCAATCAATCAATCACATCCATCAATCACATCAATCGAATCAATCGATCAATCACTCCCTCCAATCGTGTAAGTACGGGGTATTAGACATTAAATCAATCGTCACTTAAAATCAACCATTCCCGCCAATCGTATACCTGGCACGAAGTATACCAGTACGCATGTCTCACATCAAACATGCTTCTGCAGGCCGGGTAAATAAATACTCTCACGTTGGCCCTCTGACGGTGAATGATCGCACGGGGACTATATCCCCGGCAAGAGTGGTCTCTCCATGATAGTGCCGGTCGAGTAATGCCTGCAGTATCGCTCGACACAGACGGAAATAGCCGAGTGAGGCAAGTGTGCGGAGTATTGCCGGTTGCCGCTCGTATAGTGCCGGCACCGTCGGCTAAGGCACATATACCGCCACTACAGAGGGGCCACTACTGTTTTATACCGGGATCAGGTATAAATGGCGCATATCATACCACGCCACGTTTTTTCTTGACCCTTATAGTACTGCGGTCCCGTCTTGGAGACGAATTACTTAGAAATTGACTGGTTTGCCCCCAAAACGGGACTGCACTGCTAATATTACGGGGACCATAATGAATAGGACCTACGGTACACACAAAAATCTATATATTTATACGTACCTATTTTTACCAACGATATTTGGCCCTTTTTACTATGGTCCCCCGTAAACAGACAGGGTTCTATAACCCTTTTAGTTAGTGCAGCAGTCCCGTTTTGGGGACAAACTACTGAGAACTTGAGTGGTATGTCCCCAAAACGGGACTGCGGTTCTAATAAGGTTGAGGCTACTTACAGGCTGCCGAAAACTGAAAGGCGCAAACCCTGCAGGCGTTATTACCGTGCAGCAGCGGTGGACCCATTCAAAGCGCCCATCCGGTTTTGAGGCCATACGTGGCAGAGATAATACAAGGCAAAATCGGATCGCCACGAAAAAAAAAATACTTGGGGAAGGTATCAGTGTGGGACATTTTTTTCAGTACGTAACAGTATTAATAGTAAAAGATAGGGACAGCAGTAGACCATGTCACCCCTTTAGAACCGCAGTCCCGTTTTGGAGGCAACCCACTCAAATTCCAAGTAATTTGTCCTCGAAACGGGACTGCGGTTCTAAAAGGGTTAAGAGATGAGAACGCGTGTTTTGGGCTTGCTACGGGGTGGTCTTAACCCTTTTAGGACCGCAGTCTCGTTTTGGGGACAATTGGGGACAAATGACTTGGAATTTGAGTGGTGTGTCCCCAAAACGGGACTGGAGTTCTAAAGGGGTTAAGTGGGCACTCCGCTACAGCAGCTGTATGCCAATACCACTCTGTCCGGCAATATAACCACCGTGTGCACTCAGATGACAGCACCACACGGGGATCATGTTTCTGGCCAGAGCGGCGTATCATCATATCACCTGGTATCAGACACAAGGATATGTACCAGACCAAATCAAATTTTCGTTTTTTAGCACATCAGCCACGATTCCTCTTTTGCGGCCGCGGGCCTTTTCTCACGTCTTCGGCCGCAGGGATACGCAGGGGGGGGGGGGGGGGGGGGCGTTTACACCTTGGGCGCTCGAAAGCCGTAAAATCCGGCATGAAAACCGCGGGGAGGCGTTCCGCCAAGCTAGAGGCGAGCAGGACAACGGGAAACCCCCACAGCTTGAGATGCTTGCTCTGCTGAGAGCTGCCGTACCATGTCTTCTATCACACCGTCCCCTCATGCTGTCAAGCCCTCTACTTTATGGCAGCAAATTTGCGGCAGCAGCAGCAGCAGCAGCAGCCCCACATGAAGCTCCTCCTTTGTTGGCGGCCACTGGCGGTGCATTGCATCTGTGTGTGCTACGCGTGTGCCAAGTTCCATGTCGACCTACGGCTGCATACAAGGAGATACTATTACGGGGGACCATAGTTAACAGGACCTATGGTGTACATAAAAACCTATATATTTAACCATTTTTACGAACAATATTTGGTCCTATTAACTATGGCCCCCCGTAATAGCAGCGGGAACGACCAAGACAATCTCAAGAGAGGAGCAATTCATTGTTAACCCTTTCAGAACCGCGGGGCCCATTTTGGGGACAATCCAGTCAAATTCCAAGTAGTTTGTCCCCAAAACGGGACTGCGGTCCTAAAAGGGTTTACAGATGCTGCGCAGGGGGCAGGAGAGATACGAACACGTACGTACTCCCTCGGGATCTCGAAAGCAACCGCGCGGTCCCGGCACACACAACCACCAGCGCCACCAACAACGGCAGAAGCGGTTTACGTGCACAACCATAGTACAACGACACCGGGGCTTCAGAACTCTCGCCTTCGTGACATCCACGGGTGCTTTTGTGTTCCCTCTATTACGGGGGACCATAGTTAATAGGACCTATAGCACACACAAAAACCTATATATTTAACCATCTTTACCAACAACATTTGGTCCTATTAAATAGCTATGGTCCCACGTAATATTACACGAGGAGGAGCACATACACATCCCTCGCACATGCAAAATCACGTACCCTGGTACCGTTTTGAATTTTAACCCCTTAACCCCGTTAGAACTCCAGTCCCGTTTTGGGGACACACCAGTCAAATTCCAAGTCATTTGTCCCCAATTGTCCCCAAAACGAGACTGCGGTCCTAAAAGGGTTAAGAACTCCAGTCTCGTCTTGGGGACAAGGCACCCAAATTCCAAGTAATTCGTCCCCAATTGTCCCCAAAACGAGACTGCAGTCCTTAAAGGGTTTAAACGCCATCGGACCCCAGTCTGCCATACCTGGTACGGCACAGCAGCGGCAGTGGACAGCAGCAGTACTCGGAGCAAACAGGGACACACCTGATGATGATGATGATGATGATGATGCTCCCCCATTTTCAACTTGCGACACCCCAGGAGATTGAAGCCAACCACATCTCGAAGGGGAACCTTGCATATATATATATACCCGGTATACATGTACTTTCAGGGGGGGTCTGGTATGGCCCCAGAGGGAGGCTGGCTGGTGGCGAAAACGATATTGTTGTACTTTGGATGTTTTGATATATCGAAATATCGAACTTTCGATACATCGCATAGTGTCGACCGTGTTTCGTCCTCCCCTGCCTGGTGTTCCCCGTGCTTTCATTATTATTGCAGATATTGAACGAAATCTTCAATCTATCAAGTACCACTGACCCGAATTATAACGACCGGTCTTGATTAGATATTAGTGCACAAAAGTTCCTTATATCTAGGGTCAGTGCCCCTAAGTATAATGACCGTTTCGATTAGATATTAGTACAAAAAAGTACCTTATATTTAGGGACAGAGTCTGTAAGTATAAGGATCTTTTTGATTCGATAGCCCCGAAGTTTAAGGACCGTTTTTATTATATAAGTACATAAAATATCCTTATATTTAGGGACACAGTATGAGGATTGTCTTGACTAGCCGAAAGCAAATTTAGGACCGTTTTCATTAGATATTAGTACACAAAAGGTCTTTACATTTAGGTACAGCGTCCCTGAGTATAAGGATTGTTATGATTAGACCTTAGCACACAAAAGTTCCTTATATTTAGGGAGGGGCAGAGTCCATAGGTATAAGGATCGTTTTGATTAGATAATCCCCAAGTATAAAAGGACCGCCTTTATTATATATTAGTACATAAAATATCCTTATATTCAGGGTCAGAGAAGTATAAGGAATGTCTTGATTAGCCTAATTAAAAAATAAGGATCGTTTTTATTAGATATCAGTACACAAAAGTTCCTTGTATTTAGGGGCAAAGCCTAAGGACCGTTTTGATAAGATATTAGTCCACAAAAGGCCCTTGCATTTATTTACTGTAGGGACATAGTGATATCGAGAATGGCATCGGTTCGTTTTTTGGGTTTACCGCAGTAGCCCACCCTTCATGCGACGCTCCCCGCGCTTGGTGCAAGCAATGTCTGCCTGGTCGGTGAAAACCCGACATGCTCCGTCCCGGCATTGCAGGGATGCGAGGGTCTATGGTCATACGACTACGGCCATGCATGAGATCGAGTACATCTCTCCTATCGAGTACACCCCCCCCCCCTCCCGGCTAGACGGTGGTGAGCCAGGGCGAATATGACCGCCTTATTGGGATGAGCCGCGTTATTCATTCCAGCTTATGAGTGCGATCCCTCAGTCGCGCCAGGCGATTTTGACCGTCTAAAATCAGAATAACGCCTCACTCAGACCGCCTCATTGGGGAAGCCGTGCTGGGGACAACTTGCTCAGAATCACACTGGTTTGCACTCAAAACGGGACTGCATCCCTAACAGGGTTAATGGTCGTACCGGTAACTCAGATACAGGGTCCCTATGACGGGGAACCATAGTAAACAGGACCTACGTTACACACAAAAAAACATAGATTTACCTGTTTTTACTACTACGGGGGGCCATAGTAAATAGGACCTATGGTATACACAAAAACCTACCAGGTATATATTTAACCATTTTTACTAACAATATTTGGTCCTATTAACTATGGTCCCCCGTAAGAATAATTGATCCTATTTACTATGGTCCCTCGTAAAAGTCAATATCAGGTACGATGTAAGTAGACTCTTCTGTCGCCTCCGCCACAACGTAACCTGCCCTCCATTTTTATCGCGAGACGAGTTCAGCACTTTCTTCCCTTGTCCATTCGCGTCGACATGTCCTTTGGGTTGTATTATTCCATGTGTCTCGTACCAGGCACACAGTTAGCACTAAGAATAGTGTTTTAGGTTGCGCCAACATCCCTTCCCTCGAAAAAGTTGCAAGTTTATTTTCTGATGCCACGACTCCATCAATAAAAAATCAACGATACTGCTACTACTGCTGCTGCTGTAGTGCGCTGACATTGTTCTCTCTTTCAACCCATCTGGGTTGCTATCAATACCATGTTGTATGTCGTGCCCATCGTATCCAGTACGATGACCATGGCATCGCGTTGTCCACTCCGCATACTCCTGTTTTTTTTCTTGACCATCACCTTTACTTTCCAGAGCGTAACTCGTACCTGGTAGGTGTTATAAATAGCCACCCTTAACGATCTTCTGCACAAGCCGTGGTCACAGGTGTCGTCCCTTTCCCCCCCCCCGGTACGTGCCTTCAATTTTATCGCGCATAGGGTTCAGCGTTTCATCGAATGTTGCTAAATCACGCTCTCGCGCTTGCCGCCATTAATTTTCACGCAAGAAACTTACGAGTATGCACTCGGTGAGACTCGAACCCACGAAATTGATTTTAGTAGGCACGCGCGGACCACCTACCAAGCATTCCCAAGCATTACACGGCGGTATTACTACTAATAGAACCTCTGTGTTGTGGCTTAGTGACCACAGAGCTTGTATCTCCTTGTAGGGCTGCGGTCCCGTTTTGGAGACAAAATACTTACCTGGTATAATTTGAACGGTTTGCCCCTACCACGGGACTGCAGTCCTATTAGGATGAAGAATCGGCAGAGACACTGCACGTGCTGGAAGTCGACGGGTAAAAGTATCAATTTTTTTAACGCGAGGAACACACACGAGCGACAAGGACCAGCAGCAGCATCAGCGCAATAGATAGGTGGATGCGCGGATGCCCCGATGACCGGTAACGAACATCACAACCACAGAGGGTAGCTTAACTCGAGCCAATCATACCATTGGGTAGCGTAAGTTCCTTTATCTCGTACACAGCAGTAGTCTACGCCAACCATTTTATCGAAAAAGTTGGTCAGCTCTCTGCTGCGGACCCAATCGACCATATACGTTGGCGCTACGAGTATTAATAGTTCATTTGTCTCCCACACTTGTATCTCTTCTATTAATAATAGGATTGAAGAATCGGCACGGACACTGGTTGTGCTGGATGTCGACGGGTAGGAAGAACGGTTTAATGTGAGGAACACACACAGCAGCAGACACAGTAGTGTATGTGTTCTGGATATCAGACCATTCTTTCTACCCGTCGACAGCCAGTGTCCGTGCCGATTCCTTAATCCTAGAGAGATACAAGTTCTGCTGTGGTAAAAAAACTGCGACGCAGAGATACTACATCGTTACCAGATATATACATGCAGTACTCAAAGCGGTGAGACCCCATGTCATCGTTCTGTTCTTCTCTTTCGTTTCTTGTTTTGTTCTCTTTGTGGTGTGCTTCGGTTTGCCTTATTCCCGTTGGTTCTCAGACTTAGGCCAGTTCTTATGCAGTCGGAAACATAGATACGAGAAAAAAGCCGGTTTCCGATCGGAGACAAAAAGTGGCTTCCTTCTGCAGTTGAAAATGCGCCTTTTAAATCCAAGATTTTCGATCCAACACGCCAGTCGGATTCATGCTTCGGAAACGTTTGAAAGTCCCGCCGCATAGGAACTCGTACGAGTATCACACACCCACGCAACAACACGACATGCGACACGACCCCATACCGCAATATCGACGGCGCTGGCTTGGCTGCTGTCGCTACTGCTGCCGCTCGCCGCGAGTCAGCGTGATACATCCTTATCTACGCCCGTCAGCAGCACGTGACAGCACCTGATGGCCGCAGTGCGCGGTATCGATGACCTTTTGCCAACTGCTGCGCTGGCTGTAGCCTTGGCGACTCTCAAAGAGATCCAGCGCCGCGATGGCCTCGAGGACGACATGGAGGAGAACGCCCCGCGTGTGAAGCTCACACGCTGCTCGAAGAAGAAGAGAGACATCAGCATGTATGTTTGGTTGGGCGCAGCTGCTGGAAGATGAAGACCTCCATGACTCCACGAGCGTTACGGCGAAGCAGTTTCAAAACTACGCCATACGATACCGACCAATTAAAAAAACTAAATACCACGTGTGTACGACGGAAGTTCGATATTTCGATATATATCGGAGGTTCGATATTTCGATATATATCGGAAGTTCGATATTTCGTATATCGGACAAAAAAATATCCAACACTGCTGCTGAATGCTGCTGAAATATCTCCGCTTTTCTTTCGCGGCGTCATGATTTGCAGCAAGTGTCCCCTCATATCACATGCACCTGGCAGGCGTTATCGCCTGCTATCGCCTGCCTGGACGAGGGTTCTATCGCCCCTTCGTTCAGAAGGCATCCGGCGAGCAAGCAAGTAACCAAATACACAAGGAAACTATAACTCGCCATGCATCCGCCAAAGCACCCTTGTGGGAGTGACCTGAGCAGAGGCGCCCCCGCACAGCAGCACAGCCAGTCGTGGTCTCTCTATAGTGCCAGTTGCCCGCCATAGAGCCCGTGGAAACACACGGCACGTACGGGATTCGCCCGTGCGGTGGTGTGCTATTAATACTGCCGGTCGCCATTATAGTGCCGGTATAGCTGCCTGGCGCATATGGGGCAGGCACTACCGCGATACGGGGGACCATAGTAAACAGGACCAAATATTGTTCGTAAAAATTGATAAATATATACCTGGTAGGTTTTCGTCTATACCATAGGTCCTATTTACTATGGTCCCCCCGTAATAGTAGCCGGTCCATGGGTCCATACTGCTGTTTTATACTATTACGGGGGGGCTATAGTTAACAGGACCAAATATTGTTAGTAAAAATGGTTGAACATATAGGTTTATATGTGTACCATTGGTCCTGTTAACTATGGTCCCCCGTAGTGTCACGTTGCTGCGGCCAGTTGACGCGAAACGGCATCTGCATTCCGCAACATATTTCGCCGTAAGGCTTGCGTTTTTTTTTTTTGTTTTTTTACCCGTGTTCAGGAGGAGTATCAAGTTTTTGAGGCTCTTTTTACGCGCCTCCGGCCTATTGTAACTTCTATCCCTTGGAATTCTACTGCGGTGGTACTCGTACATATTTTTTGGGTAAGAGCAGCCTGAATACCGGTTTGATAGAGGCTTGTATCAGAATATTCGCAAAATCGGAGTGTAGGAGCGGTAAAAAAACGAGGAAAAACAACTGCTGAGGGCGCCTACAGTATGATAAACTTGTGTGGGTATACGTAGACAGAATTAGACGCGAGTCAAAGAGAGAAGAAAGGGTTGGAGACTCCTCGTGATGGAAGCCCAAGGTACGAGCCGTAGTGGGGGGAGGGGGGACGAGAGACCGGTACAGCAGTGGGCGCCCGGTGCTGAGAAAGGTGAATGTCTCATTTCTTTTTCCGACCTTGATCTAACTCTATTGTATAGGACTTAAGACTTGGTCCCACTGCTCTTGACCCTTTTAGAACCGCAGTCTCGTTTTGGGGTACAAACCACTCAAACTTCAAGTAGTTTGTCCCCAAAACGGGACTGCGGTTCTAAGCTGTGTTTCTCGACCCAAATTTATTATCGTTCGTGCCTATCTGCGCCTGTTTTTCTCAACATAATGCCCTCTTAACTGCGGGGGGCCACTGCTGTGTGTTCACCCGGGTCGGAGCTACGACTGTTGATAATAGTAATACGGGGGACCATAGTTAATAGGACCAAACATTATTCGTAAAAATGGTTAAATATATAGGTTTTTATGTATACCACAGGTCCTATTAACTATGGTCCCCCGTAATAGTAGGAGGGAGCGCGAAACCAAGAAGATTATAAATGGTACGGTGAAGAAGGAAACAATTTTTTTTTTGGAATCAATCAATATCGGAATCGCCGGCACCATGGCCGCACTACTCGGCACAGCAGTGCCACACTGGTTAACCCTCTTATTACTAGCACTACAGCCCTGTTTTGGGGGACAAACCACTCTAATTCCAAGCGTTTTGCCCCCAAAACGGGACCGCGGTCCTGAAAGGGTTATTCCGTCAATCCCATCCGTGCCAAGCGATTCCACCGAAACTACTGCTGTACCGGGAAACCGGCACTACCTAACCAGCACTTCAACCACTGCTCTGTGTTCCTACGTAGCGTCTGTCGCCGGCTTTATCAGCCTCCTCACCAACTGCGGGGGTAGTAGTACTCATGTTTGGCATGGCCGTAGTCGTATGACCCTAGACTCTCGCATCCCGACAATGCCGGGGGAGGGGGGTGATTTGGGGCTCGCTTCCGCTCGCTCAATCAAGCCTGTTGACTAAATCAAGCGAGCCGTTTTGAGGAAACAAAACAATTACCATATACTACGGTACGTAGTCTACTACTACTACTACTACTACTACTACTAATAATATCCTTGTCTAATCGGTTTATACGAAACATGACCAACATCAAAATCGAATTTCCGTTCCGATACAAGGAGTAAAGGCCGCGCGTGTTCATAAAAAAACACGCGCCAATATCGAAAACCTTTCACCATCCATTCCTTTAATTTCTTCGCTGCAAAAAGAAAAAGAAAAAAAGGAAAATGTAAGCTGCCAGCAATAAGAGTCGAACAACCATCAGCGCTATTACTACTGTTTTTTGTGAAGGTTCAAATACCCATCGGTGACAAGCGGCTATTAATAAGCCCTTGTAGCACTGTATCGTATCACTGACTGCTGTGCACGGGTGAATTAACTCTTCTAGTACCGCACTTCCAAAGGTTGGGACAAAGTTCTCAAATTTTAAGTGGTTTGTCCCCCCAAAACGGGACTGGGGTCCTGAAAGGGTTAAACAAAAAATTGACGCCAATTCCAACTCCCCGCAACGGCAACGCAGTCCTAAAGGAGTCAACAGGATAAGGGTCACCTCTGCTGGCATGGGGCTCGTCCATACTCGGCGGATTCCAAAGTATTTTTCTGTGCCCTTTTTTTCTCGCCGTCGCTGCGAGCGTGGGAGAGCGCGAGCTACTGCTGTAGGGTCTATATCCCAACAGAGAAAAAAAAACAACAACGATTCGTAATATATACATATATAGTATATATATATTCGGTCATGAATCGCCGGTTTTCAAGTCAGGATTCCACGAAAACTAAATCAAGGCTTTCTGACTCCAATTCTTCTATTAAATCTTCAAAGAAAGAACAATCACGGTTCGTGACAGTGGGTCGTGGCTTGAGTCTACGCACGGGCTCGATGTTCATGTAGACACAAGGCACGACATGCGCCTGATCTAAGGGCACGGCGAAGCCCACGCGGGACCCGACGGTGTCCGAGGGCGGGCACAGGGGCATGGCAGGCTCTGCGTCGTACGCCGAATGCAGACAGCGAGCGCCTGCCTAGAGAAACCGCCGGGCGCGGGCTAACGAGAGCATTGCGGGCTCGAAAAAATCGAGGAGGAGCAACGTGCTAAGAAATGATCAAAATAATGTGGGAATATCACGGGCCGGGCCGGGCAGACGACCACTGAGATTGGGAGGTCGCGCGCCGGGATGGGCCGACAGTGCGCGAGATTGGAATCTCACAGCCTAGGTCGGGGCTCCGGCCCGTGAATAAAAAATATCACGGGCCGAGCGCGGTCGGCCCGGTCCGGCCCGGCCTCACCCACGAGAGTTGGCCCCACACGCAATTTACCCTTGGACTCGAAATAAAGGTACGGGTACTGGATTTTTTTTTAATTGAAAATATCACGAAACGTACCATAAAACGTGACATACACATCCGCTAAATTCGTCAGAAATGAAAACGTCGAGACTCGTGAGTATTTCTTTCGTTCTTCAGGAACGACCCTTTGTCGTAAAAAGTCGATTAAAAAAAAAAATAATAATGACGAAGAAACGGGAACCGGATGCTGAACAAACACTCCCTGTGCGTTATCAAGCTGAAGGTGATGTATTAAATTGTACCGGCTGTGAGAAGGGAAGACACGTGTGACGACCACGGCTCTGCCCAGACGGTCAGAAATCCGCTGAGTACAGAGTGCAGTGCGAAAGCCCCTGCGAGTTGAGATGGAACGAGAAGAGTTGCACCAGAGTACCCGTCGGATACTTGATGCCGGTTGTTGTTTGTTGTTGTTCTCACATGAATAACTCTCTGACGAAGGAGTCCGTGGTCACACAAAGGTGCTGTATCTCAGCGTAACAGGGACACCAGGCACCTACCGTACGTGTGTGTGTTCTTCACATCAAACCGTTCTTTCTACCCGTCGGCATCCAGCACAACCAGTGTCCGTGCCGATTCTTCAATCCTAGAAGAGATACAAGTTCTGTGGTCACAAAGCTACGCCACAAAGATACTACGTTGCCACGTACCAGGTATGCAGGAAGCACAGCAGTGGGCAATGCAAAGCCATGTCATCATGCTACTTGAAGATACGACAGGCACGGCATACACATTCTATGAAATAGAGAAACGAAAGGAAACAATCAAAGAGAAAACAAAAACAAAGAAGACAAATCGTGGGCTATGGCAGTACTATTAATAATAGTGGAATACGTACCAGGTAAATATTAATACCTGGTACCTGGTACCATTTTTCCAAGGATCGACCTGTGGCCCATACGTTTTTTTTTTTTTTTTTTTTTTCTCATCCCATTCATTATCTTCGCACATCTTCTTCTCTCTCCTTCCAACTCGTAACTCAGATCCGGGGTCACATAGCAGGCTCTTCTCCCCCCTTCCCGCTACGGTACGTGCCTTCATTTTTATCGCGAGAAGATTTCAGCCTTTTCTGCCCTCGTCGACTCGCATCGAATTGTGCCTACCCACGCTGCAAGGCGCTCTCAACAAGTGAATCCTTTTTTTTTTTTTTTTTTTGCAAATAAAGTCAAAGTCCGACCCACCTGGGGCTCGAACCCAGGACTCAAACAAGTAGAATTCGAGGTTAACCACTTGAACCACCGGGGCGACCGGCTACTCATAGCCTGGCACAGCAGTACCCTGGTAGAGCCCGTATTGGACCAGGGGTGCCCGAGGGGTCCTCAGTCCCACCCAATCAGACCCATTCAACCATTCGATGGCGTAGTGTGTCTCGCACA
Organism: Nereocystis luetkeana; assembly: GCA_031213475.1. Taxonomy (NCBI): domain Eukaryota; class Phaeophyceae; order Laminariales; family Laminariaceae; genus Nereocystis; species Nereocystis luetkeana. Next base: position 4,458,795 of record JARUPZ010000023.1, read on the forward strand.
CCAGGTATTAATAGAGTCTTGCAACCATTTTCCCGAAATAGTTGGCAATAAGATCAAGCTCTGTAGACACGAGACGCAAGCAGTAGGCCTGCGTCATAAGGGCCCATCTTCATTAGAGAGGAACTCTTTTTAATGATACTGGTACCTGGTATTTGATTCGCGTCTGGTTGGTCGAAAAGTGAATAACCCATCACGCATTATTATGTTCGATTCGAATAAACGAAAAAAAAACGAACTCGACCAATAAAAAGTATTTCGGGACTTCTTTTCTTCTTTTGCTCTTCGTGTTATTCAAATCGGGGAGTTTGTCCAACCCGACGTGGCATGTTCCTGAAACCGAAGCAAGCCACGCACACTTGAGCCGTGTCGTCGACTGCTTCACAGCTGAGATCCACCATTCCCGAGAGACAGGGCCACTGGAGCAGCCGCAGTGCGAGGTCCGACGGCCCCGAACACAAAGTAGACCATCCGCGGCGCCTCAAAAAAATACAAGGCCGTCGCAAACCCAGTTTTTCATCCCCCTTTGCCTCGCACAACCACACCAGCACCGACCAGGTCACGATTTCGCTCAGAAGTTCGATCGCTGTATCTCCGTCGCTGCTGCCTGCGTGGGGCTTCGGGGCTGCGCCAGCCACCCAAGACATTCCAAAAGCGATAGCCTTTTCGGCGGGGCCGGCAGAAACAGCCCGCCACTGCCAGCGGCGCCCCGGGGAGGACGCGGGCCGTCGTTCGCCTCGATGGTTGCCCTCTGGTGTTCGTTGACCCTTATGCGTTATTCGATCTAACCCCCCCCCCGCTATTCCTTGATAGGACCCGAAGGCACACTTTTCACGAAATTCAAATCGAAATCAAAATCGTTTTTTTTTTCTTCTTCGATTGTCATGAAATTTAAGGTTTCTCGTTAAGACGGGCGGCCCTAATGACTGTTCATCCTCCATTCCACGTTGAATTTCATCGATACTTTATCGACCCCCCCCCCCCCCGTACAAGATCGCACAATATATATATATATACCCGTCGACGTGTTCGCGCGCAGGACGGGCGCTAAATCCGAACGGTACGATCCAACATCGCAATACAAGTCTACTGCTGGGATACATTGCACCAGTTTTGACACCAAGTATAGGACGCACACACACATACCAGCTATGCTCCTACTCTGCTGCTGTGCATCCAGTGCTCGTAACACGCGCACGTTATATACGTACTTCGTACACACAAAGGACAGAAGTCAAACTAACATGTACGTACTCGCATAGCAGTATGCCCAGGTACCTATGCCGTTTGAGCCATTGATAGCAGGTACACCATAAATCACGGTGGGGAAAAGGCTTCTTGACTCTCCCTCCGATTGGCCAGCGCCCAATACTATAAATAGCCACTGCTGCTGTTGGCTGAAAGGTTCCAGGTACACCTCCTTGGCTACTCAAGTTGGGCTCCAACTTTTTCTGGCCTCACGTGTACCTACTATTAATACAAGTAATATAAACGGCTCAATTGAACTATTTCACGGCTAAACAACACGGCCACAGAGTCGTCGGGGCCGGGTGACCCGAGCTGTCAACAATAAACCACGAGCATGTTGCGAACTCAAGCATTGCGGGGGCTTGTGTATTGCCACACAAGCGCACCGCAGACTCAATACGTAAGCACCCAGTAGGAATATGGGCTGTTGGCTGCGATGAGGAGTATCTCTCTGACATGAGAAAGAGGCCCGTTGTGTGTGGGTGTGTTCTTCACATTAAACCATTCTTTCTACCCGTCGATATCCAGCGCAACCAGTGTCCGTGCCGGTTCTTCAATCCTAGAAGAGATAAAAGTTATGTGGTCACAAAGCTACGCCACAGAGATACTACGTTGTCACGTATGCAGTAAGCACAGCAGTGGGCAATGCAATGCCATGCCATCATAGTAGATAGGACAGGCACGAACATACACATTCTATGAAATAGAGAAACGGAAGGAAACAAGGACAGGCGAAAAAAGCTGTTTTAAAGGTACAATTGCAGCCAAAAATAGGTGAAGGCCTAACTTGAATAGCCACAAGACACGTGCAACTTGAGTAGCCGCAAGAGACGTGTAACTTGACGCTTTCGATCAGCCAACCACAGGCACGATCGGACGCTGGCCGATGGTGCTGCTCTGCGTTCTGCTTTGCTTCTCGCCTTTGCTCTGCTCTCAAGCTTTGTGCCTTTCCCCTTCGCCTCGTACGCCTAGCTTCAGATCTGAACACGTACCGGCTGCACGATGCAACAGCGAAAAGCTATACCAGTACTGCTGTAGCACTGGTGCCGGGCATTTAATGCACACATAGCAGCCCGAGCAGACGTAAAAAAAGAAAACTCTTACGCTCCCTCTCTCTCTTTCTCGTTCACCCTCGACTCACTCTTTGCCTCGAAATCTCTGAAGGACGGCCTGACTTCTCCCAGGGTTGCCACCATGTCGCGCGACAAGTTGCCCCCGCCGCCTCCACCGCCTCTGTAGCCATCGCTGCCATTGCTGCTGCCCGCAGCACTGTCTCCACCGTTCGCCCTCAAATCAGAGTTAGGATCTTCAGCATCCGGCAGGTCCATGCAGTCGTATCGCTTCGCAAAGCGATACGCCGCAGACTGGCACGCCACGTATTGCAATGGAGGGATGCATACACATATTATAAGTGAGTTTTGGGTATCGATATCGGAATCAAGATCGACACGATAACGATAAAAAAAAAAACAAAAAAAAAACGATATACAAGCATCTGATTTTGATATATATGCGACACATTCCGTGAAATACTTGAGATAACACACACCCTCCCGGGATGATGGGTTTCTCGGCAATGGGGAGGGCGTACTGAATACGCCGAGCAATGCATCAAAAATTTCTATAAACAACCTTCTAACACCAGTGTGTGAGTAAGCATGTACGGGGACTGCGAAGGGAGTGGAAGGATACATGAAAGTAGGGGGGATTCGAGGGGGGGAAGGGGGGTCGGGTGTGCATGCGTGCGAACACTGTCAATAAGAGTTTGCCCTCAAGGCAGTGCTATTGCGGGGGGCCATGGTAAATAGGACCAAATATTGTTGGTAACAACAGGTAAATATAGACCAGGTAGGTTTTTGTCGGTACCACAGGTCCTACCAGGTACCCTGGTATATACGAGGGTCCCCCGTAATAGGGGTTTCAAGCGTCTGGCAGGCCCATGCGGTCATATCGTTTCGCAAAGCGATACGCCGCAGACTGGTCACATATCATAGTGGAAAGGATGTCAAGCAAGGGGATTACAAGGGAGGTGTTCCTAGGTAATAGTATTAACACATGTACGTCAAAGCAAGGATGCTGACACAGTATTACCGTGGCGGCGGTGGTGGAGGAAGAGGGGGGGGGAGGGGGGGGACGGGGGGGGGGTGATGATGTTGTGTGCAACTATTACTAGGAAGTAAGTGTGAGTTACCAGTTATGTTCTACTGCGTTAGGATCGTCTGAGTCTGGCAGGTTCATGCCGTCAGATCGCTTCGCGGTGCGATGATGGCAGGCAGATCGATTCGCAGAGCGGTACGCCGCAGACTGGCATCATAACATACGATCATGGAAGGGTGCATAGAATTACGGCGGGGGACTACGGCGGGGGGGGGGGGGGGGGGGGGGGGTACTCGATAGGAGAGATGTACTCGATCTCATGCATGGGCGTAGTCGTATGACCATAGACCCTTGCATCCCTACAATCCCTTGCATCCCTACAATGCCGGGACGGAGCACGTCGGGTTTTCACCAATGAGGCAGGCATTGCTTGCACCAAGCGCGAAGTGCCGTGAGGTGTCTGGCGAGTCGCATGAAGGGTGAGCTGCATCCTACTAAGAACCGCTTGTGAGGCGGACTTGCATGTAGATGACAGCTTCAATGAGTTAATTTATTTTCCGGTGTAACCACTTCCAGAGACAGCTATGGGAGTACTATGTAACTGCCTCTTGGGTGCCTCACCTTGAACACTACCTGGTACGTGATACGATCAATTCTCTTGTGGGGAGTAAAGGTCCTTTGCCTCGCACAAATGATCTAACTCGACGACCAGCTGCGGGCGACCGCCCAAAAAAAAGAAGGAAAAAGTGCCCTGGTTGTCTAGCTCACGTAGTGAGCGGCATGTCTCATAGCAATGTCATTGCCAACCGACGCCAACCCAACCTATACTCCGTATATAGTAGGGTCAGGGGGGGGGGAGGGGGGGGGGGGTACTCAGTACTAGCTTGCCTTCGGTAGTTTGACCATTGACCACGCATCCCTTTCGAGACGGAGCTGGGGGTGCGGGGTTCATACAGTACGAGAACCAGGTACCAGGTAGATGTTAGGAGTGTATAAAATGAACGATACGATTGATATGGTGGCGGTGGTTGGTGGGGGAGGGGGGGGTGATGGTGATGCGGTGTGTGGTTGGGATAAAAGTGTGTTATTTTTGCACGTACTGCAGCCTCTGATTCATGTTGAACACCGAAGTACACAAGGATGCAGCAACTAAAGACTGCATGGTAGTGTGAATGTAGAAGGAAGGGAATATACCAATATTGTGGTTGTGGGTGGTGGTGGAGGAGGGGGGGAGGGGTTGCTGTGCGGAAAGTATGTGTTGTGTTGACACCTACAGCAGTTACAAGTACGTATATATGCAGACATCTGACAACTTACTGCTTTAGACCGGTCTACGGAGTACCAGTAGACAGAATGTACTGCTGCAGCGCTCAAGAGTAAAGACATGGTGTGGCGTGACGGTGCTTGGTGGTCGGGGTGGGGGGAGGTGGTGATCGGGAACGCAACGTGTGCTGTGTTTTGCGCTCTATTCCGGCTGCCCCATCATACCTGGTACTTATAACCAGGTACACAGCAGAAGATACATCGTAGCCGTAGACCATCGATATGGTATGATGGGTCGACAAATAATCGAACGGATTGTTTGGCAGATGGTGCTGGTCGGTGGTTGGGGGGTGCATCGCAGCACCAGCACACGGCAACATATAATACATTTGGTCTTATTTATCACATGCCTGATGGGGCTATAAAAACGAGATGTTTATTTTACAAATTTTCGGAGCTATTATTTTTTGAGGGCTCAACAGGCGTACAGCAGCCGTCTACAAGCAGCAGCAGCAGCAGCAACAGCAGCAGCAGCAGCAGCAGCAGCAGCAGCGGAGAGAGATCGATCGGCGTGCGCCGAGCTTCTTACAGTGAAGTATCGGGTCGTTGATGTCACCCGCAGGTAGAGAGGAAGAGGGTGGGAGGTGGGAAAGGAAGGAGAGCAGAAGAAGGGGAGTTTGAAAAAAAAGGCCCAAAAGAAAAACTTGCGGATGTTCCGCGTTTTATGCAGTATGTACCAGTACCAGTGAAAACGTCCCTCATCCGCAGAGAGAGGCAGCAGCAGCAGCTGCAGCACAGCAGCAACATCAGAAGTTGGCGGGGTAGGGGAAACGAAAACAACGTCCTCGCTCTACAAGCCGTCGCCAGTACCAGGCTCATGACCAGGCTGAACTCGCAACCAGTCAAACCCTCGATACCTCTTCTCACCATAACGTTCCCCATGGCGCTGGCAAGTTCCTCCTGATGTCTTGTGTGTGGTGCCTTGTCTCATCAAGATTTGTTCGAATCAAAAATGTAGTGTTTGTAAAGATAACGAGGCGGTGTACATCAGGAAAGTACTTCACGGGGAAGGGGCGTTTACTCGTTTTCCTTCCACCGGCACCGAGCAGTCAGTCATCGGAGAGTGCAGCTAGTGAAGCAGGGGCCCAACACACCCCAAGGACAAGCGCCAAACGAAATCACCATGGGATGCAAGGGGGTGAGTACACGGCCTGCTGGCCCGCACCGTCCGTCACCCAACGATCGGCTCTGCGCCCAATTAAGAAGAGTAGGATAATCATCGGCAACCTCTCTTCTCTCGGTTGTGCTGTCCTGGTATTAATAGTTCGAGCGCCTAAATTACAGCTCTCTCTCCCTATATGACGAGCGGCAGCAGCAGCAGCAGCAGTATTACGTCATTGGGATCGCACCCACCACACTACAGCTATCAGCAGGGACGCTTTCCTCGGCCCTCCTTGACTCCTGTCTCTTTTTTCCGACCCGTCCCTACGCTCTGCTGTATCGCTTGCGGGATGCCTCCAGTCCAAGAGCGCGGCGCCGCCCAACGACGGAAGCGTCGGCGGAGATCCCCCAGCAGAGGTGCGCAACCCGCAGGTGAACCCCGGGGGGGGCACGAATGACAGCGCCGGGGTGGGAGGGAGGAAGCGGGCGACCTTCGAGGAGTCCTATCAGCTGGGCAAGGAGCTTGGCCACGGCTCGTTCTCGACGGTCAGGGAGGGGACTAGCAGGGTGAGCTAAGTCTACTGTGAGCATAATATGGTGATTGCCGATCGGTAGCTGTGTACCCTACGAGTACGTAAATATTCGGAGGTACGAGTAGCATCAGATACGAGGTCGTATTCGAAGGTATTTTGTGATGGTATATCGTCGTCTCGGCGGGAAGAATGAACGGCATCACCCCCGAAGATGATGTGATACAAAATACGTGTGTTTCGTGTTCAAAATATATACCAGGGACGTACGTACGTGTGTTTTGTGTTTGTCGTGTGTTCCTGTTGTGTGTTCCTCCCCGTGTGTGTGTTTTGTTTTGTGCGCCTTGGATGGTGGATGTATGATAATAAATGCACGGCTTTTCCGCATTTCCGCGTTGCAGCTGTCACATGGTCCTACTACTTTTCGTTCTATTTTCTTTGAAAAAAGACCGATGATACCCAGCAGGTGTGGTTTAGGGTAGTGCCTGGTCAACTTGAGCTCGCTCTGTTCGGCTCTCTGTAATAGAGTATCGCCATTCCGAATATGCTCTTCAAGCAGCGGCAAAAAGCAGCAGCAAAGCACATTTAGCAACTCGGAGTAGATATTAATCGTAGCAGCGCCCTGCACTGTGTCTCGGGTTGGTGTTTGTGCGTTGTTGGTGACTGCTGTGTTACTGGCTCGGGCTCGTACGAAGCTCATCTCTGCTCCCCTATTCTCCCAACGTATGCTGCTGCGCTGCTGCTGCTGCTGCTGCTGCTGCTGGTACGTACCAAGCACGGTCACGGGTACCAGGTACTGGTACCAGTACGAGCTGGCGACTAGATAATGCGAGTACGCAGTGATGGAACTCGATGTCATCCTGCTGCTCGACCCCGAGTGGCGTACGAAACTGTGACTATTACTATTAATACTATAGTGTAATCCCTCCTATGTACGTGGTACGTACGAGTACTGAGTTTACAAGCAGTATGCAGGTCCTGTTTTCCTGCGTCTTCTGTCTTGACTGCATGCAGACTTCGTGTGCTTTTTCGTAACCAATACTGGTGTCATCTCCTTTTGCTTTGATAATAGAGGCAGAAACAACTAGACTATGGCAGTGACCTACAGAGTACCAGGCGTCACCTACTGCCGCGAGATCAGCGATGACGGCAATACCGACGGGTGCGGCTGCAGTGCAGTGCGTCCGTACACGAGTTAGGGTGGCAGGCCACGCGCACAAGTAACAGCAGTAGTCGAGACACAAACAACAGCAGCAGCGAAACTGGTGGTTCGCTTGAGTATTGACGGGCCACGAATTGAGGTCACCAAAATCAAACCTTTCCCAGGAGGTGCACGTACAAGGTGCCAATTTTTTGTCAGTTGCAGAAATTGCCCAGGAGAGGAGGTGCCACAAGTGACAGACAGCCACGCACAGGGCAGTGACACATCTTTGCAGCCAAACAGCACGCGGAACGAACTGATTGGCGAACTCTCAGCTCACGCTGAACCGATCCTTCACCGAATTATTATACGTCGTATGCCTGTGCAAGCAGTCTGAACCTCGTGTGCAGCGGGAGGACACAACAGCAGCACAGGTAGTAGTTATGGTGTCTAAAGTGCTTATATACGCCAGCCAACAACAGCGGCGCTATAGCGGCAACCGGCACTATACTCCGCACACTAGCTGCGGCACTGACTGGCGAATCCCATCTGACAGGTGCCGAGTGATTCCACAAGCACTACGAACGTATGGCGGGCACCCGGCATCTATAGAGGGGCCATTACTGCTGTATCGTACATGTACGTACGTAGCTCTATTCTATACCAGGTACCTGGTACCTGGTACGTGGTATACCCGTGTCAGGTCTCCTATTAATAGTCATAAATCAGTGAAGTCACACTGCTCCTCCTATCGCAGTCCCAGGGGGTAAGGCTTTACACCGATTGTGTGTTTTATGTACCGCAGTACCAAGAGCACGACGAAGGTTCGAGGTATATATTACTTCTCTGGTGTCCTTAGTGGTGGAGTGTGTATGCTTGCTTTTTTGTTTTGGCCTCTGTCTTGCCACCGAGGTATTTCTTCCACTCCAGAGTTATTGGAGCCTGTCCTGCGACCACGGACTGCTTTGTGTTGTGGCGATGAGTTAGCGTGAGAACAACAACAACAACAATAACAACAACAACAACAACAACAACAACAACAACAACAACAACAACAACAATAACAACAACAACAACAACAACAACAACAACAACAACAACAACAACAACAACAATAACAATAACAACAACAACAACAACAACAACAACAACAACAACAACAACAACAACAACAACAACAACAACAACAACAACAACAACAACAACAACAACAACAACAACAACAACAACAACAACAACAATAACAATTATATGTGATACCTTGTATATGGTGTACGTCCACTGCTGTGGTTGGTTGTGCTTGTTTCATATTACGACCATCGCGTGAAAAAAAACGAAAAAAACGCCAGAGGCCAGCAGGGTTTTTGCAGTTTTTAGAATATTTATGATACAATCATAAATAACTACAGCTAGTAAAGGAGACTTCTCAACCGCTCGCTCGCCTGGAAGAAAAAAATGACCAAGCCACAAACCACCAGAGACCATAAATCAGACATGCCGACATTGCAGTAAGTACGCCCATCATATATCATGGGTCTGCGAAGATTCGGATACATGTACGACGAGTACGAACCTACATATGTTCCTACCTGGTGCTCGGTACTGGTATACGTACACGTAATGATAAGCAATTATCCAGATCTCCCCGCTTTGGAAGAGATTCCAAAATCCAGGGCCGATACGAGCCAACAGAGCCAACCAACAGAACCAACAGCCAACAGGGCCATATCTTGCAAGAAGGAAAGAGTACGTGCATGGGTACTCGTACGTGTTTTGATATTGTGGCGTGTGCGCTGCGCGTGCATGCGTCCGTGCGTTTAAGTCAATCGTGTGATACCGGTGCCTGTTACGTACCTGGTGCCCGGTTATGTTTGTTTTCCGTGTTTGCCCGAACGTTTCCCCCCACTGCTCGATACACTGCTGTTCGCTGTGTCTCACCGGGTACCTATGTAGACGTTGTTACGTTTGTCTATCCCGGCTGAGATCTCTCGTTCGGTATGCGCGTCTCAGCCACGACAGGGAAACTATTGAGGCAAATTTTAAACGTCACTGGGACAGCTTTCGCGGACTTGCACGACGCGCAATGTATATGACACCCCTGTTCTGGCAGGCTCTGGAGACTAGAGCTAACTTTTATGAGAATCCTCGGCAGACATCGATCGTCAAAACCAACGACGCCGTCATGAAATCTGAACGGAACGCGCTGGTTATAGGGTCTCCGATCCACCCCAGTGTCACAGTGCTCACACCTCGGTCGGTGACATGTGGCGTGGGCTGCCCAGGCGTCTGATAAAAAAAAATGCCTTGGCGCTGGTCTTTAGAAGACAGACGATAAAAAGATCTCGACCGCTCTCCGATGGCAAGATATAGGTCATTTTCCAGGTTTGACATCGATCGACAAACCCACCGACTGCGTCACGAACTCTGAACGAAGCGCGCTGGTTAGAAGCTACGACCCACGCTAGTGTGACAGTGCTCAGGTGATGTGTGGCGTGGGCCAGGCGTCTACTAAGAAGTTATTTGGCCAGCTGGTGTGTAGAAACAGACAACAAAAACTCTCGATTCCTCTCCGTTGCCAAAAAAACAAAACCTTTGAATGCTTTGACGAAGACCGTAAGACGCCGCGGCCAACCTCTCGCCCCCTAGACCTCGGATCCCCGTGATACGTTCGAGGCCATCGTTGACTCTCATTGGCCTTGCCCGGTACGAAGCTCGTTGACCGTGGGTGGAATATATGTCGAGATCGAAGGTCAAATTGTCCCGTGACTGCGGGTGTGCGAGCTGCGAGCTGTGTCTTTCTTCGTTTTGTTTGTGTGCGGCGTGATTTCGCGTGATTTCGCGTTATTACAGCGATTTGATTGGAGTATAGCTCGCGTCGTTCGGGTCATTTCAGCGATTGGGCTTGGAACATAGCTGGCGTCAACTGCCCCGCATTATTTTCGACGTGCCCAGGGTCGATCCTCGAGTTCCTTTCATGCCGATTTGGAACCGTTCGCTGTTCAGGATTGATCGTAGAGTGCAAGGCATAGTTTTTACTGCCCCCTTCTAAGCTGTTGGTATTTACAAGTCGACCATGGCACCCAGCCGTGAGCGTCCTCGGCCCTTCTGTCTGCCGTACGCTTTATCTATTCTACGATACTCGTAGATGGAGGAAGAAGAAAACAAGAACAAAAAAAACGAAGCTGTGATCTCGAAAATTCGCTTAAAAAACCCATCTTTGCAAGCTTGAGTTTGGTGGGATGCCTCCATCGCGCGTTTTCCGGGGTGTGTAGGTTTTAGTGGAGAGTTGTCTACAGATTTTGACAGGGTTTAAAAGCAACGGAATCGCTACCTATGTACCAAGCCTGCCATAAAGGCGACTGCTGTAGTTTACGGTGTACGTAGATACTCCCTGTGGGGGTTGCGGCAGTATGTAGGGTCGCCACAGATCAAGCATGCATCTGCTTCATCGAGCGAGCGCCGCGGGCGGCGTATAGCGGCCCGCGGATGGCAGCCCTGTGTTTAATAGTTAAATACGCACCCTCTCGTATGTGCGAGTGTCAAAAGTCAAAAGAGCAGCCGCCGGATGAGTATGTACCGTACCGCGTGATTCAGCTCGAAATATACCCCCCCCCCCCCCCCCCTGTGGGATGCATTTCAGGGCCGATTATGAGATTAGCGGCGTTGGGAAGATCTCGTCGAGATCTGCGTTTGCGCTCCCCCAATTCGTTTTTTTTTTATTTGCGCTACCATAGTCAACTTTTTGTCAAGAATGTAATGCAAAAACAGCCCACGTCGTCGAGAAAGTCAGCTTGGAAATTCGTCAGAGGCGGCGGCGGTGTGTGTTATCTTGGGTGTAACCGGTATAGTATCGTGTACCCATAATGCGGTACAGCGGCAGTACCAGGTGTTTTGTGTTATTTTCACACTAAACCGTTATTTCTACGCAACTACTTCAGTGCTACCAGTGCCCCGTCCTAACTCCTTGTCTTTGATAGACACCGTTTGTTATGTCGTCGCATATTGTTAGACAGGTAAAGAGCCTAAACAAAAAAAAAAACGCAAGTGAATGGGTAAAGCAAGTGAAATGCGAACGTACTGGGTACGAGAACACATCAACGCAAGCCAGACCGATAAAGAAGGACAAAAAGACGATTAAAAGGAAAATAGTTGTGAAATGAGACCTGGTACATACCAGTATGACGCAAGGCAGACAATAAAAAGGTTGTTACTAAGAGAAGAAATGCATACGTGCTCAAGAGGGATAGATAACTGTTTCACGGACGAAGCAACGCCAAGGAGAGGGAGATACCGGCATGAAGACAGCCGGGGGGGGTGAAGGAAACAAAAGAGAGAAGCACGGCAGAAAAATTATAATGAAAGGGAAGAGAGAAAAGAGAAAATCGTCATCAAGGCGGTGAATGTAACAGAGGATCCCACCTCTGCTACAAAGTCTGTTCGGGAACCTTGCCACACCCACACCCTCTGCCGTCTCCTTCCTACTCTCATCAATAGCGGTGTCAAGTGTCAGTACTGCCGTTGTTGCAACCACCTCCCACTGACCAACTCAACAAGAAACAAACTAACGAAACATGCTGGAATGCAAGGGCTAGTCGAAACCCGATACCTTGCCACCCGACCCATCATTTTGTTTCTGTATTCGTCGACAGCGCTATCAGTGCGACTGCCCCCGTCTCCCCCGCTGCTCTTGGCCTCGCCAGCTGCGCGGCGTAGCCAGCTTCTCTCCGCCTCGTCCCTGTGCCTCCTACTCGCCATGAAACATCCGCCGCCCTCGGCCATACCACCGTCTCTGCTCCGAACAGCGAAGGGGAAGTTTCCGTGGATACCCTCGGTGGTTTGAAAAACCCTGGGGTCGTCTGCTATACGTTGGGCCCAGCTATGTTCTGGCCGGCCTGGTCCCGGGTTCTCCCCTTCCAGCCATCGTCCCAAATGCCACCCGATGGGTCAGCCGCTCATTGATCGTCCGCTGTACGGCCCCCGCAAAGAAGAGGCGTCTTTTGCGAATGGTCTCAACGCTCTCGGATTGTATTGTGCCCTCTGGAGGGATTTGGCGTACGGCATCGGTGCTCGGTGCGTTGTCGGTGCTGGAAGCCAATGATCCGTAGAAGGAGTTTAGGGCACTACTCTAGTCTACAGTAGCCCTACTGTGTCATTGTATGCCGGCAATACACGGAGTGTTTAGGCATTATTATCAAGACCATGCGGTCTTTTACTTGGTACATAGTGTTGCGCTACGACAGTGCTGCAAATATGAGAGTTTTGACGACAAGCTCGATCTCACAGCTGATGTTTTTTTTTTTTTTTAGTTTTTATAAATATATAGATACATGCAAGATAGAAGACGTCGAGGCTGTGAAATCGAAAATAATGTCAGGATATAATGCGTAGTGCTTGAGTGTGGCGCAGAGAGGGGCTGGGCGCATTAGAGAGAAACAGTTAGCTGTCCTGCTAGACTAAGACATTCATACGCAATGCAGGGACACCCGAGTAGTGAGAAGCAGGAGAGCTGGTCGGGCTGGATTTCTTGATTGAGGATGGTTGCGTTCTACATTAACTTGAGCATAACGAATCCCGAATTTCTTATTTTACTGTAAACAGCAGCCTGCCTTTCTTTTGACTCGTTTTTTCTGGGGGGGTGTCCTGTACTGCTGTACGAGCTTTGATCCCTTGACTGGCCCCCGGCTCGTTTAGGACCGAAAAAATCATCCCACACTTCGTAAATTCCATGTATAAATTGAGGAAGTGTCCCCAAAATGGTGGGTTCAGTTGTCGAAATGGCCGGTCTAAAGCATGTTTGCATGCATTCACGTATCTCTGTGGGTGTTGTTGACATCAAACCGTTTTTTTCCCGTCGACGTCCATGTATCTGTACGAGTAGCACTTCGGGCCAATAACCAGCGAGTAAATCCCCTTCGCGCTCCAGGCTTGGGAGGGGAGGGGGGAGGAAGAAGTGTCGAAAACAACTGGTGGTTGCCGCACCAAACAGTCCGGGATGCACCCGACTGCAACGACCAGTGGTGCCAGGTGTGTACGCACTGGTGCGATGTGATCGGTCCGGAGTTGTATGATAGGGCGACCGCCCCGCTTAGTCTGAAAGTCCGAATGCTTAATGAAGGCCGAGGTGATTGACACCCTCTTGTACGGGGTGCATGACGTGAACCCTCAGAGCGGAACGCTTGGCCAAGCTTCGCAAGGCTCACCACCGAGCCCTCTTGCCAGTCATTGGCTTCCACCGCCGACTTCGTAGCGACCACACCACCCTGTCGTACGCGAAGGCCATCAAGCTGAGTAGGCCGCGCCGCGCATCCGCCGTGGGTGGTGCCCATGGGAATGGGGGAAGTGGGGGACAACAGGAGGAGTTGAAGGAAACCGGACCAAGGGAATGGGGCAGGGGGGGGGGTAACAGGAGGAGCGTAAGGGACACCGCGGTGGACAAACGTAGGAAGGAGACGGCGGACAGGGTAGCAAGGCACCAGGCCGACTATTAATAGTAAGTGCAACATGTCTATGCTGCTCGTGCCGCCAACTGCCGCAGCTGGTTCGAACGTGATCTTCCTTCGTTTTGGCTCATCTTTTTGCGCTTTGGTCCTCCGTGATTTTCTCGTCGCTACTTTTTTTTTTTTTTTTCGTCCCTTCTTGCCCCTGTGACAGTCTTCCCTGGCTTGTGGCGTGGATGGATGACGAGCCTGTTTTTTTCGTTTCTTGTTATGTTGGTTGTCTGCCGCATTCTCTCCGAGGGTGGGGCATGGTCGACGAAAGTGGGACGGAGACGGGCGACTATTAATATTAATAGTAGGTAGAACCTGTCTATGCTACTCGTACCATAAACTGCTGCGGCTGCCTGCAGGGTGTTTTTTTTTGTTCATGTGTGCCTTGGTTTGGCTGTTATTTCCCTTGGTTCTTGGTCTAACTCTGTTTATATGTAGTGGTATTCTGTATGGTCTGCCACGTCCGCTACCTGCAGGGTGCTTTTTTGTTTGTGCCTCGAATTGGCTGTTATTTCCCTTGGTTCTTGGTCTTACTCTGTTTATATGTAACGGTATTGTTTCGTTAGCACGTTCTGTATGGTCTGGCACGTCCCCTACAGGGGGGGGCACGAGACTTTTTCTTTTTTTTCCGTCGATTTTTTTTGTTTTTTTTTCCGTCGATTTTTCGTTTTTTCATCTAATCTGTATGTTGGTGATGTCGTGCCTGTCGTATACATTTCGATGAACATGGCATTGCTTCGTCTTCTCCGCTTACTCCACAACAAACTGTGGCGTAGTTTCGTGACCACAGGAATGAAGAATCGACACGGACAATGGTTGTGCTGCATGTGGACAGGTAGAAAGGAATGTTTATTAGTGTGTCGACAGGCGGAAAGAACGGTTTAGTGTGGAGAACCCAATCACACGCAATGCACGGATGATCTCCGATGCGTGCGCAGGGCAGCTACTGTATAATATTATCAGCTATTGACACCAAGGCATGCTGCTATCTCCCACTCACGACGGAAATGCGCAGACCGTTGATGGCATAGGTCCAATGATATTTTGTTTTGCTCATCCCGTTTATTATCTTCGCACATCTTCTGCTCTCTTTCCTTCCAACTCGTAACTCAGATCCGGGGTCACATAGCAGGCTCTTCTACCCCCTTCCCGCTACGGTACTTGCCTTCATTTTTATCGCGAGAAGATTTCAGCCTTTTCTTCCCTCGTCGACTCGCATTGATACGAGCTGGCGGCCCTTACATTTCCCTCCAGATTGGTATGGTACACAACGCAGGCCGGTAGGATTGCCCCCGTTCGGAATCCGATGTGAAGATCAAACAGTGACTATTTTCTCGGCCAGGGTGGTATCTCAACCATTGATGTTAATATCAACCCTTTCTAGACCCAGATTGCGGGCTGTCTTGTTTACCTGGTATTAGATAACAGCACTGTTATGAATAATAGTTGTGTACGAACAGCAGATTAATAGTAGTGGAGACTTGCTGATACCTAGAAAAAGTGAATGTTCCTATACGTCAACTATTTGCGCACTCTGTTGGCTAAGGTTCACTCTTATCGGAGAGCGTTTTTTCCCTAATTTTCCAAAGTTTGGAAATAATTGGAGATATGTATCAATATACGGAGGCGTTCTGTCACTATATCGTGAAATTCTCCAAGACCAAAAATATCAAGCGGCTCCGTCAACCAACCTAGATTTTTTTCCGGGCCACAGCCGCAGCATCCCGAGCGCGCCCAACCGACTTATTGACAATATTTCCAAGCATAGCATGTGTGTGTGTTCTTCACGTTAAACCGTTCTTTCTACCCGTCGACATCCAGCACAACCAGTGTCCGTGCCGATTCTTCAATCCTAGAAGAGATACAAGTTCTGTGGTCACAAAGCTACGCCACAGAGATACTACGTTGCCACGTGTGCACTGCAGTGGGCAATGCAAAGCCATACCAGGTATCATACTAGATACGACAGGCACGACATACGCAATCTATGAAATAGTGAAACGAAAAGAAACAATCAAAGAGAAAACAAAAACAAGGTAGACAAATCGAAAGAGAAAAAGAAGAAAAATGAAAGCAAAATCTAAGAGAAACAATCTGTCGTGCCCCCCCCCCGCAGGCGAGGTGGCCAACACTTGAAAAAAAACGAGCTGGAGAAAAGAAAGAAAAATAAAATAAAATAAGAAAAAAACACCACTGCTTGTAAACAGAGTAAGACAAAGAACCAAGGAAAAAAGTAACAAGGAAAAATAACAAAGGGGAAATAACAGGCAGACCAAAGCCCAAAGCACCTTCCAGGTGGCGGCAGCAGCTTGTGGTACGAGTAGTATAGCCAGGTTCTCCCTGCTAATCCGCCTGGTACCTTGCTACCCAGACTGCCGTCTCCGCCCTGCGTTCGTCAACTATGCCCAGCCCCTTGGCGTCAGACATTTCGAAACGAGCAGAGCAGGTTCGTCTTCCAACCACGCCACACGGCTCCTTCAGTACGGCTTATCAATCAGAAAAGGAAGAGGAAGAGAAAAAATGAAATGAAAATCACGGAGAGTCAGCGCAAGAAAGAAAAAAAAAACAAAAACAATAAGAGAAGACAAGGGAAGACCACGTTCGAACCAGCTGCACCGGTTGGTAGCACTAGTAGTATGGTCATGTTCTACTTTCTAGTCGACTTGGTGCCTTGCTACCCTGTCTGCTATCTCCTTCCTACTTTCGTCTACCGCCGTTTCCCTTCTACCCCTCCTGTTCCCCCCCCTCTCCGCATTCCCTCGGTCGGGCTTTCTGCCACTTCTCCTGTTGCCCCCTCCCCCCCCGTTCCCTTGGGCACCATCCACGGCGGATGCGCGGCGCTGCCTACTCATCTCAGCCTCAGCCTCGTGCCACCTCACCATGAACCGTTCGGCTGCTTCAAGGATCCCCCGGTACCACTTCCCCGCCTTTTTGGCTGCAGTGGACCACAACGCGGTCTCAACTCCAAACACCAAGGGGGCAACTTCCGTTGACCCTTCGGTGGCTCGGAACTCCCTAAGGTCTTCGACTATGCATCTATGCCAGGTCTTACACTGTCCGCCTGGTCTCGGGTTCTCCCCACCAGCTATCGTCCCGAACATTAACCGACTGGGTAATCGCTCCTTGCTTTGCCGTGCCACGCCCCCCGCAAAGAAGAGCCGCCGTTTACGAATGGTCGTTTCGATGCTCTCGCAACGTGTCATCTTGAGGGCCTTCGCGTACGAGAGGGTGGCATGATCAGTATGAAGTCGGCGCTGGAAGCCAATGACTCGCAGCAGGACTTGGTGGTGAGCCGTTCGAAGCTTGGCAAAGTGTTCCGCTCTGAGGGTCCACGTCACACACCCGTACAGCAGGGTCTCAATCACCTCGGCCTTCAGCATTCGGACTTTAAGGCTAAGGGGGGCGGTCGTCCTATCATACAACTCCGGGCCGAACCGTTTGAGGCATGCTCGCATGAGGCGGATCCGTCGGTCGATTTCGAGCGAGAGCGCAGCGTTTTCGTGGATAACGCCGCCTAGGTATAAGCACTGGGTCGTCTGTTTATACCTCTGACCTGCCGCTTCGATGACGGGCGGTGGTGCGAGGGTTGTCCGGTCTGGTGTTTGTAGGACCATTGTCTCAGTCTTCTTTTCCGACACCGTGAGGCCTGCTGTTTCGAAGACAGTCACGATGACTGTCATCATTTTTGCGAGCCCTTTAGCCGACTTCGAGACAATTCCTGCATCGTCGGCGTACAACATGCCCCATACAGACCTTCGCACGCACGCCAATGGCTCCTCCTTCCCTGCTCGAACTACTCCAGCTTCACAGAGTTGGACCAAATCCCTTACAATGGCTTCGTCTTGGCTGAAGCGTACTAGTACGACGTGTAACGCAGCAGCGAAGAACACGTTGAACAGTAACGGTGATAGTACACAGCCTTGCCGCAGCCCCTGCGTGACATCAAACCATTCCGAGAGCTCGCCGTCATCAGTACGCACGCGAGCCCGCATGCCATCGTGGAAATTACGGATAATTCTCAGCATCTTGGTTGGTACGCCAAAGCGTGTGAGTACCTTCCATAACAGCTCTCGGTCGACAGAGTCGTACGCTTTCTGCAGATCGATGAAGCACACGTATAAGGGGATTTTCCTCTGTCGTCCGAGCTCTTGCAGCCGGCGCACGACGAACAACATATCAATCGTTGATCGTGCGGGGCGGAAGCCGCACTGTTCCTCGGGGAGTAGTTCCTCGGTCTCGCAGTAGTTGCTGAGGCGGGACGCGACGATTTTCAACAACACTTTGCCTGCGTGGGCAAGCGAAATCCCTCTATAGTTGTTGCAGTCAGGTCGATCCTTCTTTTTGTGAAGGACCTTGATGATCGCATCTTTCCATTGCTGAGGGACTTCTCCTGTTAACCAAACATTGACAAGGATGTTGTGAAAGCGCTGGGCGAATGCCGGGTGGTCGATTTTTAGGAGTTCGACCGGGAGACCCTACCGTAATAACTACAAGGCGCTTCGCTCCGCGGGCGGCCTACGCCGCCCGCTACGCTCGCTCTGGAAGAAAAAGTACGTCGAATTACGCGAAGCGGACAGAAGGTCGATGATTAAACATACCTGGTACCTGGTATATCTTTATGATTGTTGTAGTTGCAAATTGGCGACTTGATATTGCCAAGAGTCACATGCCGTACGTAAGTACGTACGTACGTACGTACATACCCCAGGTATGATACTGATTTTCTTCTTTCGATATGCGGTATGATATGTAGTGCACCTGGTATGTACGTACGAGAAGGCACAGCATGGCACAGCACATCAGCACCGCAAAAACAATGAAAATGAAACCGAAAAATTCGAAAGAGAAAAATTTCCCCGTCCCCTCTCATGTAATAATTGTCTGCCCCTGGAACACCTTGCACCAGTCAAAGAAGAAGAATAAAAAAAAATGAACAGCAGAGCTTCTCTCTCAGCCTCGTACGCCGCCCGCCCCTTTCTCGACCACCTCGCCACCGATTCGGTCCGGGTAAAGCTTTCCTCCCTCTAGGTCACAGTGATCCCCGTTGCCCGCCCCGCGTAAAGCCCGGTGCTTACCGTGACCCTCGTTCGCCAGCTCGACGATATCGATGGTCAGACGGGCGTTCGTCTCTGTGTATGGTTCAGCATGGTCGCTTAAATAAGCACCGCTTGAATGTTAAGCTGGCAATCTTGCAATCCCGAACGACCCTTATGGACTCGTACATACTCAGTCTAATTTTTCGGATGGAGGCAAAAGAGAGCTCATTCATGCTTCCCTTGTGTCTAGAGGCACACACGACGCCTAGCCACGAAAGCCGCGATCGCACTCCTTGCAACCCCCCCACTACCCGCCAGCATCTGCCGACACCCGCGACGGCGCCGGGCTCGCCCGCGTCGCCGTGCTCCGACTACACACGCGCATACGAAGCGGAAGAAGAAATAATGAAAACATAACTGAAAGTGCAAAAGAAATTTCAACCAGCCGGTGATAAAAAGCGAAAGAGAGCCTCCCGAACCGCTGAAAAAACAAAATCGACTTTTTCTTTTTCCGAGATTTTTTTTCTATTGTTCCGGGAAAAAGAGTGTGGCACGAAAATCAAGCACGCAAAGAAGGCGAAGAAAGCAAGGATCGTAGAATCGACAAAAAATCGTGGGAGACTCGCTGAGCGTGAGGCAGGTGCTTATTTATGATCAAGTGATTTTAGGAAAAGGGTAACTTTTAAGTATGTGTATAAATATGGTACCGGTTCGACCATGGACCGGTACGATACTGCTGCCGTGGGTGCTCATCATTTTGGTGGACGCTCTCATCGCCACCGCGAAGAGAGTTGAACCTCCGCACAGGGACAGATAGATGTGATGGTTATTTTCAGCGCGCGTTCTTCCCCTCTTAACCCCTTTAGTACCGCAGTCCCAAGTTGGGGACAAACCACTCTAATTCCAAGTGATTGGTCCCCAAAACGGGACTGGGGTCCTAAAAGGGTTAACGGAAACAGAGGGTACCTGCCATATACCAGTGCATGAAAAAATCGAACGCGACGTTTTCCGAAGCCCTTCTCTCTCTCTCTCGGCCAGATCTTTTTCCGAAAAATATCTTTTTTGTTCGTTAATGAATTGGCGACGTTAACCTTAACCTTCCCGTTCTGGAAAAAAAAAACAAAAAAAACGAGCGCCTAAAAAAACGACCGCACTCCTGTGCGAACGGACTCTAACGCCTCTTCACCGTACTTGATACGACGTGCGGTGCATATGATATCTCGCACACGTGCGGTCACAACAACCGTCTGAAAGCTACAGCAGTGGATGTCGAAAAATAGGTCGCCAGCTACAGCAGTTACAGGTAGTAGTACTACTGCTGTAGTTGGCTGGTCGCAGCCGTTCTCCAACCATCCGACTACTTGGGTTTCCTTGTTTTGGGGTAAGAGGCTATTTTGCCACGGGGTGCGCATTTCCCCGGGAGACCACTCGCTCAGAGGGCGAGCAGAGAAGGGAGAGGTCTCTACTGCAAAACCGAGGGCGCGTCAAAACCCGCCGCCATCGACGGCACCGGTGCCGATGGGCGGTGCCGATATGCAAGAAGCTTCTTCCAGCAAGCGCGATCCACATATGCTTACGTAGCGGTATCATACCGCTTTACTGATTTCATAATTTACACCGGGTACAAACAGGTACGAATACATACACACGAGTATACGAGTATTAATAGTATACTGATATGTGTGCGTGTGTTCTTCACATTGAACCGTTCTTTCTACCCGTCGACATCTGATACGTATGCCTTCTATTAATTCGAAATCGCAGTTCGAAGTCCCGTGGTTCATTATCGCCGCGTCGCGTAGAATTTCCATAATTCAGCCAGCAGTACCAAAATGGACATCCCGCGTTAAATATATATTAATATATACCTGGTACCAGGTATACTAGGAGGGTCGGACTTTGACTTTATTTGCAAAAAAAAAAAAAAAAAAAAGGGATTCAATTGTTGAGAGCGCCTTGCAGCGTGGGTAGGCACAATTCGATGCGAGTCGACGAGGGAAGAAAAGGCTGAAATCTTCTCGCGATAAAAAATGAAGGCACGTACCTTAGCAGGAAGGGGGGAGAAGAGCCTGCTATGTGACCCCGGATCTGAGTTACGAGTTGGAAGGAGAGAGAGAAGAAGATGTGCGAAGATAATGAATGGGATGGAAAAAAATATATATATATATATACGTACCAGTGGGTATAATCCTACTTTTCGTTGTGCGGGCGGGAGTATCGGGATCAAACCGCCGCAGGCACCGCCTTTGGGTTTTTCTTCGTATACGAGGGTTACGGGAACTGCCGCAGCAGCAAATAAATTTCGTTTTTTTTTTTTTTTCTCGTTTTTTTCTTGTAGCTGCCATGGACACATAACGGGTACCTTCTTTGGTCACTTCGCTCATTCATGCCGCCCGGGAGGTTGGGTTGCTTGTGGTAGTTGTTGGTCCCACGCGATTCGTTCTGGATGGATGCGCTGCTGCTGGTGCTGCTGCGCCTGTACCGCTACGAAAATGGTGAACGTGTATATTTGCTCGCGAGTTTTTGAAGTCAACCGGTGCGACGGTGTTGTTGTTTTCGCTGCCGCTGCTATGAATGATACTGATGCTGCTATTAATAGTACGGTAGTAGTTGTAGTATTAATAGTAGTAGTATTAATAGTATTACCGGGGACCATAGTAAATAGGACCAAATATTGTTTGTAAAAATTGGGAAATATATACCAGGTAGGTTTTTGTCTATCCTATTTACTATGGTCCCCCGTAATAGTAGTTTAGTGGCAGTAGTATTAATATTACGGGGGACCATAGTTAATAGGACCAAATACTGTTAGTAAAAATGGTTAAATGTATACCAGGTAGGTTTTTATGTTAACCATAGGTCCTACTAACTATGGTCCCCCGTAATAGTAATAGTGGTATTAATAGTATTAATAGTAGTAGTAGCAGTAGTAGTAGTAGTAGTAGTAGTAGTAGTAGTAGTAGTAGTAGTAGTAGTAGTAGTAGTAGTAGTAGTAGTAGTGGTAGTAGTAGTAGTAGTAGTAGTAGTAGTAGTGGCAGTAGTATTAATATTAATAGTAATAGTGGTATTAATAGTATTAATAGTAGTAGCAGTAGTAGTAGTAGTGGTAGTAGTAGTAGTAGTAGTAGTAGTAGTAGTAGTAGTAGTGGCAGTAGTATTAATATTAATAGTAATAGTGGTATTAATAGTATTGATAGTAGTAGTAGCAGTAGTAGTAGTAATAGTAGTAGTAGCAGTAGTAGTAGTAGTAGTAGTAGTAGTAGTAGTAGTAGTAGTAGTAGTAGTGGTAGTAGTAGTAGTAGTAGTAGTAGTAGTAGTGGTAGTAGTAGTAGTAGTAGTAGTAGTAGTAGTATTAGTAGTAGTAGCAGTAGTAGCAGTAGTAGTAGTAGTGGTAGTAGTAGTAGTAGTAGTAGTAGTAGTAGTAGTAGTAGTAGTGGCAGTAGTATTAATATTAATAGTAATAGTGGTATTAATAGTATTGATAGTAGTAGTAGTAGCAGTAGTAGTAGTAATAGTAGTAGTAGCAGTAGTAGTAGTAGTAGTAGTAGTAGTAGTAGTGGTAGTAGTAGTAGTAGTAGTAGTAGTAGTAGTAGTGGTAGTAGTAGTAGTAGTAGTAGTAGTAGTAGTAGTAGTAGTAGTAGTAGTATTAGTAGTAGTAGCAGTAGTAGCAGTAGTAGTAGTAGTGGTAGTAGTAGTAGTAGTAGTAGTAGTAGTAGTAGTAGTAGTAGTGGCAGTAGTATTAATATTAATAGTAATAGTGGTATTAATAGTATTGATAGTAGTAGTAGCAGTAGTAGTAGTAATAGTAGTAGTAGCAGTAGTAGTAGTAGTAGTAGTAGTAGTAGTAGTGGTAGTAGTAGTAGTAGTAGTAGTAGTAGTAGTAGTAGTAGTAGTAGTAGTAGTAGTAGTAGTAGTAGTAGTAGTAGTAGTAGTGGTAGTAGTAGTAGTAGTAGTAGTAGTAGTAGTAGTAGTAGTAGTAGTAGTAGTAGTAGTAGTATTAGTAGTAGTAGCAGTAGTAGCAGTAGTAGTAGTTGTCAGCTAATCTCACTGCCGCCGCCGCCGCTCCTGCTGCTGCTATAGCCCATGCATCTGATGGTGCTGCTGGTTGTCATCATTGCTTGCCAATCTTGGTAATGATACTGATGCGATTTAGTGCTGTTATCATCGCAACTACTTTTGCTGGCGCTGTTTTTTTTTTTGGGTGTTCTGTCGAGTTTTGTGCGTCGTTTTAGTGCTATGATAATGCCTATTACGGGGGGCCGTAGTTAACAGGACGAAATATGGTTAGTAGAAATGGTTAAATATATAGGTTTTTATGTATACCACAGGTCCTATTAACTATGGTCCTCCGTAATACTAATGCTGCTTGCGCTGTTGATTTCGGTGTTTCGTTCATTTTGTGTCGTTTTCGTGCTAATGCCCTACATGCTGCTGGCGCTGTTTATATCCTGTGTGTGTATTTTTTTTCGTTTCTTGCAGAGCGATGGGCAACGTTTCGCGGTAAAATGCGTAAAGCGGGCGGACCTCCCGCCGGAGGACGAGGAGGATCTCAAGATGGAGGTCAAGCTCTTGCAGGAGGTGCGTATGGCATTTTTTATTTATATTTTTTTCTCATCCCATTCATCATCTTCGCACATCTTCTCTCTCTCCTTCCAACCCGTAACTCAGATCCGGGGTCACATAGCAGGCTCTTCTACCCCCCCCCTTCCCGCTACGGTACGTGCCTTCATTTTTATCGCGAGAAGATTTCAGCCTTTTCTTCCCTCGTCGACTCGCATCGAATTGTGCCTCTACCCACGCTGCAAGGCGCTCTCAACAATTTAATCCTTTTTTTTTTTTTTTTTTTTTTTTTAGTAGAGTTCTTTCAAGTTGAAAAAAGAAGAAGATATATCTGCTCAGTACGTGTCCTTCCTCTGCAGTTCGATGCGAGGCAACGAGAGAAGAATGGGCCGAAGTTTTTCGCCATGAATAACAAGGCACGAACCGTACAGGTGGGAGGGGGGAGGAGAACCTGCTGCGTGATTCCGGACCTGTCACTTCCAACAGTACGTGGAGTAGGAAGGAGAGACTTCCAACAGTACGTGGAGTAGGAAGGAGAGAGAGAAGAAGAGCGCAGATAATAAATGGGATGGAAAAACAACCAACAACAAAACTCTGACGAAGGCTGGTCACACGTCACACGCACTGCTGTTTCGTGACCGCTCCTGCTCCTCCTGCTACAGACTAGAGACAAGCAGCGTTTGCCGCAGTTAGTTACCTCTGGAAAGTGTTCATTTCGGTACACTGCTGTTTCGTGACTTGAGCAGTTAGTTGAGGTCGCAGTTGTAGAGGTATTCATGTTAATATTAATAGCAGCATTTGATTAAATTCGTGGGTTCAAGTCTCACCGAGTGCATGCTCATACGGGTTTTTTTCTTGCATAAAAACGAAAGCGATTAGCGGAAAGCGGGAGAGCGGGAGTTAGCTACATTCGATGAAAATAGACGAGCAGTGGGAATGCTGGGCCCTATGCGCGACAAAAAATAAAGGCACGTACCGGGGGGGAGAAGGGTGGACACCTGTGACCACGGCTTGTCCAGAAGCTCGTTGGGGGTAAAACCTAACGTACCTACTGTAGTACAAGTTACGTTTGGAAATGACGGAACAAAGTTGAATTCACGTTATCACCTCTGTTACGCAGAGCTGCAGTCCCGTTTTGGGGACTAACTACTCGAAAATTGACCGGTTTGTCCCCAAAACGGGGCTGCAGTCCTACAAGGTAAGCCGTCCTTTGTTGTTTCTACCCGTCTCAATCCAGCACACCCGTTGTGTTGGCCGTGCCGATTCTTCATCCTGTTATTCAGAAAGAGATACAAGCTAAGTGGTCACTGAACCACGACACACGCTGGCGTTTCCGCTTGCTTGACCCACGAATTTTCGATTATTTTGGTTTCTGGTTCTTGCTCGTCTCACCGTCTGCGACCACAGGATTATTTACGGAAGCCATAGTAAATAGGACCTACGTTACACACAAAAACCTATATATTTCGCTCGTTTTCCCAACAAAATTTCGTCCTATTTACTCTGGCCCCCCGTAATAGTATCTCTCTAGGATAAGGAACCAAGACGGAAACTGGGTGTACTGATGAAGCTGGGTACATAGAAAGTACGATACAATGTGAAGACAACAACACACACAGAGATACCGTATGAGGCTACCACACTGGGTGATAGGATAACTCACCCCCTGGTACAAATTTGATAACCCGATTTGTTCTCCAAAACACGGACACACGACGGAAATGATGGCCTTGGAAAGATTTCGTCGAGAAGGTTGCATAGACGCATCGCCCGTCGTACTCAGTACGTTCTCCCCTTTGTCGAGGAACCCAGCTTCGAAAATCGTCCCAGGGGGTATGGTATCTTGAGTGTTACGTATACGATGCCATACCGCATAATATCACAGCAAGAAAATTAGATATTTCTCAATCTCGCGTCACCTATCTGGATACGAAAGGCACGATATACACACTCCAGCAATCCAGACACCCCAGAGGGAGAGAGGACGCACTTGTTGATAACGCAGGGGCGTTCATCTGCGCTCTGCCCACTGCTCCACAGACCGCACCACCTCCAGTCATGCGGGCCGAATTGAGAGGCAGGTCAACGACATCCTGTAGGGTTTGCTACATTGCTGTGGGAACATTGAACAATGCACATGTACATAATAGCAACTCGCACAGACTCGGTGTCCACAGTCTCTTTTCGGTGCGCGCAGTGGTGTGTTGCTATGTCGCTCAACGTCTCCACAAGGATAGGTTTTCCGCATGCATGGCGTGCAAGGGGAGGGTACCGGGCACCTGTTGAAACAAAACAGGCACCCACGACCGACTACACATACCGACCTGCCCCTACATGTAAGGATCTTTTATACACTAATACTGAATACAATGAGCCCTTATATTGACGGTCAGGGAGGTATTCTTTTACAGGGCGGTTCACCGATCATTTCACGGGTCATGACCCGATCCGCGGGTCCGGCAAGGGGAGGTTTCCCAAAACTTACCGGTCGGGTCGGGTCAAGAGGTATTCGAAATATCACGGGTCGAGTCGGGCCGGTTAATCGGCCCAATCCGACCGGACCCGCGAGTTTTGACCCGATCCGTAAAACAGCCGTGTTTATGTTCCACTATTATCCCTATAAATAGAATTACCGTTTGTATTGAATATTAGTATGAAAATGGTCCCTATAATTGGGGCCAGTGTGGGGTACATTGGTCCTGGCAGGTTGTATTTGTGCGTGGCATCCAGTTCTCATTTTTGGGTGCTTTGACTCCGCCGTCGATCTTTGCTTCCCATTTGCCACCGGGGCCCAAGGGAATTTGTTTTTACCAATCCGGCGGAAGAAAAAAAACAAAAACAAAAAGAAAGAAAAATGCCGTAAGCATGTTTGCAAACATATTTGTAATACGTTTGTAGAGTGCGAGGTGGGCCGCCGCTTGGCTGCCCTCCTGCCCGTACGGGGTTTGACTAAAATTCCCGGAGAAGCTTTTTTTCTTACTCGGGGTCTGGACCCAGTTTCCGATTGCTTGAAGCTGCCTTCGTTTTTTTTTTCAAGCGGGCGCTATGCATCAGTTGATCAAGCCGTTCAATGTGCGACAAGGCTTGGGATGATAGCTTTAGTTGAGCGATGCGCGGAATCGCAGGAGGCGGTTTTCGGTTGACTTCGTCGGTCCTGAGAAAAAAACGAATTCGGGGATTTTGTACCCGAAGAGTGTGTGACTCACACAAAAAAACTAATCGATACGTACGATTGCGATATTTGTTGAGACATTTTACGTTGTGCTGGATGTATATCGAGCGATAGTCGGGTTCGATTCGATTTCGATATTTATTGCGATAGGTAGTGCTATATACCTGGTATATACTATCTTATCGAGCGATGGTAATCGAGTTCGATGTTGATGTCGGCAAAAAAAAAATGGCAAGTCGACACAAAATTATACGATTTCGATATTTCAACGCAGTGTTCTTGTTGGAGTCGAGACGATAATCGAGTCCGATATTTTACCGACAAACGAAAAGAACAAATCGATGCGATTTCGATATTTGACGGTGTTCGTTGGGTATATATATACCAGGTACACGATACCGATTGACACAAAAAAGTAGTTCGATAGGATATCGATATTTGATACATAAAAGATTTCGCTCAGTGTCACATTCACCCCTTTAGAACCGCAGTCCCGTTTTCGGGACAAACTACTTGAAATTTGACTGGTTTGTCCCCAAAACGGGACTGCGGTTCTAAACGGGTTAAAGAAACACGGGGTTGCGAGGGGATGGAGGGTGAAACACGCTCGATATTATACGATACGTATGCGGAAAGCTCAATATTTTCCGATATATATAAAAAAAAAAAAAAAATCGATACGATATCCAACACTATTGATATAGTATACTCTGTGTACCTGGATGTAAGGAGTGTTTTGATTCGATATTGACATACAAAACGTCCTGATATGCTGGGAGAAAAGTGGTACACAGTGGTCTACTGCTCTACTCCAGTAGACTACTAGTAATACATACCCTGGTACTGATGTACAGGTTCATCAACTTCATGCGAGTATATTGTACGGTAGCAGTATTATTGGTAGCGTAGCACACACAGACAGTAGTAGTATTTGTCACCGGAGCAGCACCGCAGCAGCACACCAAGATGTGCAGCTTCCGTTGTGATACAGCATGCCGGCATCGCGCAACCACGACAGGCGTTTGTGATGCCAAGCCTGTTCGTTGTCGGCTGTCAACAGTCTTGTCAGCGGACAATCTCGAGTGTATTCTCGCGTGCTTTGATTGTACCAGCATTTTTGCCTGGGCGCGTTCGTGATCGATGTAACTGCTGCGATTTCTTCGGTTTGTCGCTGTTGTCGGTGGTGTTGTTTTCTCTCGTAGAAGCGAACCCAGTACAAATGCGACTGCTTGCATTGCACACCACGCTTTCCGTTGCTGATTCCGTAACTGTTTTTTTTTGCGTCTTGGTATCTCTCAATCTCAATCCCGACCTCGGGGTGTCTTCAGAGTTTTGATTGTTGAATTTTGTGGTGGTAAAAAAACACGGAAGATGGATAACACGCGCCCCTCCGGGGGTGAGAGTTTTATAACCCGATTTTATCCTGGAAAAAGAAGGGGGGCCCACTGCGCGCACACGAACCAAAAAATGTTATATAGACGTTGGATGAGCAGTGGGAATGCTGAATGAACCCTGTGCGCGACACAAAAAATGAAGGCACGTGCCGGGGGGGGGGAAGGGACGACACCTGTGACCACGGCTGGTCCTGAAGAAGACCCGCTGAGCGAAAAAACTCCCACGGGTTATTGCTGGAAAGTCAAAGTGATGATTCAATACATACATATATATATAAAATATACGTACCTAGTATTAGTAGGCTTTTTCGCTCTGCCGGTTGTCAAGAACACCTGGTTTGGAATTCACCCGTGTAGTACCGTTTGATTGTTGTCTTGCGACCCGTGTGATGAGGTATTTCGGGGGGCCATAGTTAATAGGACCAACTATTGTTATTAATAGTAAAAATGGTGAAATATATAGGTTTTTGTGTGTACCATAGGTCCTATTAACTATGGTCCCCCGTGATAGTCCAACAAGCTGCCATAAAAGTATTCATTTATACCCTGGTAACTGGAGTGGTCGGGGTTCAGGTATAAACAAACGCGTACATACATTCATGCACATGATGTCACATTGGTATTTCGATGGAATGATCACACGAAGAAGGTTGCTCTTAAGGTGAGTCCCTAAGGGTGATTTTTCGATCTCGCAGAAGCTTCGTGTTTCCCCCCCCCCCCCATTATTTGTTTTTTGTGCCACTATGTAGGGTCGGGTTTTTCGACACGTGGCGAAGTACTGTTGGTGTTGCGTTGGCGCACCCATTTCGCTGAAGACGGGGGGGTGTTTTTTTTGCTGCTCACACGTGATTCGAGCCCGCCCGCACATTTTTTGTCCGCGGGCGAAAGAATAAACGCGTGTTTGGCCGTGTGCGAACGTACAAACAGCAGTCAGTACCTGGGATTTCTGTGGTATTTCTCACTCGAAGTTTTTGGGCGGAAAAACTGGCTACGAATACATATATACGTGCTGTTCTGTCGTGTGCTGCTCCTTGCTTACTATATAACCCTTTTACGACTGCAGCTCCGTTTTTTGGGACAAACCACTCACATTCCAAGTACTTTGTCCCCAAAACGGGACTGCTGCAGACTGCAGTACTAAAAAGGTTGATGCTCCCACCACGTTTTTTGCTAAACATGCACTGCTATACCTGGTACCTGGTACCACTTTGTGGCACACGATGTACTGCTGGTATGTACCAGGTATGTATGTAGGTATGTATGTATGTATGTACGGAGTATGTATTTTGTGGGAAATATTTCAACCGCTTGCCGCGCGCTCGGCAAAGCAGGCCTCGAAGATCTTTAAAAGGTGGAGGTTACAGTTGACGATGGTGTAATAGTTATATATATCATAGGTACGTATATACGGGTGCTTTCTTGTATACCAGTATCTATTATTAATAGCAGTATGTCAGTTACCCCCGCCATGGAGTAGACTGTTTATTCTATGCGGGCAGTAGCAGCATCTCTCTTGTGTTGGTCACGTCGTTTTGCGTTTCTACGAGTAAATCGTACGAGTACGTCGTACCATGTACCTTTTTTCTGTTTGCTTGAATCGGCGGCCTTTTGGTGCCTCTAACTTAACTTTCCAGGCACGACTCTGGTCCCTATATATATATATATATACGCAGACATACATACCGTTTCTATACTGATACGTAGTCAAAACGGTCGCTATGCTTGATCAAAAAGCAGAGGTGTACACGTTCCATGCCCAGTACGATCTTACGGCAGCAGTAAATATTCTGCCCCCACACACTCGGAACTCCTAGATGGAAATTACCACACTAACTTTAAGATGAAACGTCCACATTCACTTTCAACATAATGAAAAATCCGAAAAAATGTACCGGGTACTGCTGGTATATATTATGTACGAAAAAAATTCGGAAAATGGATTGTCGCAACCTCGAGTCAGAATCGAAAAGAGGACTGTTCACCGATCTTCCGGTAAAAGATACCCCAGGGGTCGTGGCTGTTCGTTGTTTCCGGGCTGGGAAGAACTCCCTGGTGGGATCAATGTACGGGGATAGACCCGATCCAGCCCCTTTGCCTCA
Organism: Nereocystis luetkeana; assembly: GCA_031213475.1. Taxonomy (NCBI): domain Eukaryota; class Phaeophyceae; order Laminariales; family Laminariaceae; genus Nereocystis; species Nereocystis luetkeana. The sequence continues at coordinate 4,488,981 of JARUPZ010000023.1, forward strand.
CCCTGACCTCAAAATAGACCTAAGGGCCGGTCTTATCGAGGGCAAAATAAACGAAAAAAAAACGAAATGAAAAAATGAAATACAGAACTAAAGCGTACGTGAGTTTTATTGGTCAAATTGTAAAAATTAGAAGTAGAGATCCCGATACCTCCGTTTTCACATTTCGTTTTTTTTAAAAACCAAATGGGTGCCAAGTAAACGAAATATGGGATACCCAGGGTCGAAGAGGAACACGGGAGGAGCTCGAAGCGTTGGGATGCAGTTCCAATAAAGTTTCTACAACCGGTTGGCAAGCGCACGATGGCCGAGGTAGTGCATGTGGCTGCCACGCGGCTTTTCTGCTGACGGCGCGAGCACATACGGGTAGGGAATCACCATGGGGTGCCCTCGTAAGAAACCGGGGGATCAGGAAGTGGCTGTGGCGGTATATTTTTCGACATGAGACCCACTCAACCTTCAAACGTCTGCCATCGAACAGCGATGGCCGATACACAAGTTCTAGAGCACTCCGTAGGGAGCGGGTTGGACCACGAGAACTGCCTGCTGTGGAGGGTGCCTTGCGTGTGCGAGTTGTGTCTATCCACCGTCGCTGTCGAGCGTTGTCGCCGGGAACCACGTGCTGTGGCGGTTGAGTCATTCCGAAAAATTGCACCGCGTAAAAATTCGACTCGGCTTCCTATTTTTGTTTCGTTTTTTTGCCCTCGTTAGGACCCAACCTGCTGTTTTTTGCGAAAAACGAAAGTCTGTTCGTTTTATTTCGTTTTTTTTTTCGTTTATTTTGCCCTCGATAAGACCGGCCCAAAAACGGGCGACAAGCGTGGCCGCGCCGCCTTGTTTTTTTGTTTTTTTTAATCCGAACCTGCAGACCACGATTTTCCCCACCCCTAACACTCTTAGTGACTGAATTTCCCGGAAACTTTCCGGAAATTTCCTGCTGGATGATAGCAGGTGAGTGCTGAATGAAAAGCGCTCTAAAACTAGGGTAGGGAGGTACGGCAACGCGTGTGATTTTTTGCGACATGCGATGCAACTGCTGTTGTTGCGGCAGCGGCTTTGCCTCTTGACCATCCCGCTGTGCTTTACTTTGTGGTAGACGGTAGTGTGCCAACCGTTGTGCTTTACGTGTTAAGGTGGACGGTAGTGAGTGTCCGTCTTTCCTCTGCCGGAAGCAACATGTTATAAATAGTTGGGCTGACCAATACACGTGGAGTGCTGTGTACGGATAAAAGCTTGACCTAGATGAACCGTAACCCCGATCGTCGGGGAAAATTCTCGGAATGAGGAGATGCACTGATGAGTCACGGCAGTGGTGTGGACTATCATCCATTTTCGCCTGGGAAATTTCTCAGGAGCGAAGATGCGTTGAGGGGTTAATGTGGACTACCAACCATTTTCGCCCAAGAAATTTCTCGGGATGATGATGTAATGGTGCGTTAGTGTGGGCTATCTCAACATATGTCGCCCCAGAAAATTCTTGGAATGAACATGTATTATCCGTCGTATACGCGAAGGAGTCAAGTGTGGACCATGTACAGTCCACTTTGTGTCGCGTGGGCCAAGTCGTCCGGACTGATTGCTCTCCGCACAAAATGTTTCACGGTACATATTCATACATCTTGTGCAGGGGCGAATTCGCGCGCTCTCGCTCTCTAGGAAATTTCCGGACTGCCTGGGAATTTTCTCGGGATGAAGAGTGTAATGAGGGGGTTAGTGGACTATCTCGAGCTTTTTGTCGGTCCTGCGGGGTAAAGTCGTACCAGGTATGCAGTACGAGTACACACTCTCGAGCGGAGTAGAGCACATGGTACCACGAAATAGAGCGTTCGTGCGCTCTTGCACGCACGGAATATCACTGTAGCACAAGAATGTCCCCTGCAGCTAGCGTGGGAGCTCCCTAGTGCATGCTGCCTTTTCGCGTTGTGGTGTGATATACGCCCAGCCTATCGCCTGGCAGAAGCTGTGGGCTGTGAACTGGTGTGCTGTTGTCGATATAGCCGAGATGAACACCTGCTTGGTGCATAAAGATCTACGTCATACCGCACAGCCGAGATGTTGTATCTAGTGACGAGAATTGAGTTCGATACGATACGATACCGATAAACAATCGATTTCGATACGATACGATACGATACCGATAAACAATCGAGTTCGATACGATACGATACCGATATAATATCGGGTTCGATACGATACCGATAAACAATCGAGTTCGATACGATACGATACGATACCGATATAAAATCGGGTTCGATACGATACCGATAAACAATCGAGTTAGATACGATACGATACGATACCGATATAATATCGGGTTCGATACGATACCGATAAACGATATTCGAGCTCGACACGATAGCGACAAACGATGTTCGAAGTCGATGCGATACCGACGAACGATAATCGAGTTCGATACGCTACCGATTGACGAACAAACTAGTCGATGCGATAACGCTAAATAAGAAAACTAATCGATACGATACCGATCAACGCACTATTAATAAGTTATCGATACGATTTCGATACTTGGTTCGTGAACCAAAACTTTTGTCCATAAACACGGGAGATGCCTGGGGATATTAATAGTAGAGGGCGAAACACGCTCGATATTTTCGATATGCCGAAAGTTCGATATTTCCCGATATATCGAGAGTGTCTGTACGATATTTCGATATCCAACACCAGTGTTTACTACCCCCTACGTACATGCGTGTGCGGTGTCTATCGCTGTGTTGTCTTGCTCGTGTATTTGCTTGCTGGCTGGCTTGCTGGCCTGCTGGCTTGTATATGCGGCGTGTTGTATCGTATTGTATTTTTATTTGTTCTGTCCTCGTTGTTGTTGTTGCGGTGGTGGTGGTGGTGATGACAGATGGGCCACGAGAACATCGTGAAGCTGTACGCGTTCTACGAGGAGAAGCACTTCTACTACCTGGTCATGGAGATCCTCGACGGGGGCGAGCTGTTCGACCGCATCGTGCTGAAGCAGTACTATAACGAGAAGGAGGCCAGGTGAGCGCCCCGAAGTGAGCGCGAAATGGATGAGGCTTCTCGTGCTTGTACAGGGGAGGGGGGTGTACTCGATAGGAGAGATGTACTCGATCTCATGCATGGCCGTAGTCGTGCGAGGAGGGGCGGGGGCGGGGGGGGGCGTGCTCATTCGTTGCTTTCCTTAGTGGTTGAGCCATTGACCACGCGCCCCTGTCAAGACGGAGCCCCGTTCCTGCTCATCTAGTAGAGACACCTCCAACACTCGGAGCGCTCGTTACGTTGTTTACATATATCACGTACTGGTTGGTAAGAAACTTTTTGCTAGTCTTTTTCCCCTTCCTTTGTACGCGTGAAAAGATGGGGGCAGAGGGAGGGGTGTACTCATTATCATCGGAGGTGTACTTGGTTGCTCGCCTTGCTGGCCACGCTTCCCTCTCGACACGAAGCGCGGTTTCTACTCCTGGTAGCGCCTTTGCTCCCCCCCCCATGACTATGGCCATGCACGATATTGAGTACACCCCCCCCCCCCCCCCCCCCCTCCCCCCCCTCCCCGAGACACAACGCCCCCGAAACAGATTGGAGACCCTCCACCTCCCCCCCCCCCCCCTCCCCTTCCCCCCCTCCCCGAGACACAACGCCGCCGAAACAGATTAAAGACCCTTTACCCCCCCCCCCTCCCCCCCTCCCCTGCCCCTGCCCCCTTATACGACGCCAAATCGCCTCCTTATACGACGACGAGCAGGGATGTCCTGGTGGTACTGCTTCACGCTGTCCAGTACTGTCACGACCGGGATGTGGCCCACCGCGACCTGAAGCCGGAGAACCTGCTGCTGGTAAGCGACGATGACGATGCCGCGATCAAGCTTGCCGACTTCGGCTTCGCGCGACCCGTGGGGACGCAGGGGCTCTCGACGCAGTGCGGCACGCCTGGGTAAGTGGGATGATAGGGGGGGGGGGGGGTTGAATGGGGGGTTGGAGGGGGAGTTTAGGGGGGGGTCGGAGGGGGGATTTAGGGGGGGTTGGAGGGGGGAGTTTAGGGGGGGTTGGAGGGGGGAGTTTAGGGGGGGTTGGAGGGGGGAGTTTAGGGGGGGTTGGAGGGGGGAGTTTAGGGGGGGTGTAGGGGGGAGTTGGAGGGGAAGTTTAGAGGGGGGGGGGGGGTCATTGTATTGCATGGCCGTAGTTGTATGACCATAGACCCTCGCTTCCCTAAATACAATGCTGGGGCGAAGCGTCGGGTTTTCACCGACCGGGAAGGCATTGCTTGCGCGAAGCGCCGTGAGGTGTGGGTGTGTGTGCTGTTTAGGTTCTGAGGGGAGTGACTAACCTCGTGACAACTGCCCCCGCCTTTGGTTTTGGGAGGGGGGGGGAGGGGGGGGGACGTTGGTAAAATTCTGCGTGATAGTTCGTTCAGTCCAATTAGTATTTTATTGTATGATATATGGATGGAACAAGAAGAGAGTCGAGTGCTTTCCCGTTCCCCTTCCCCCCCCCCCCCGCGCCTCCCTTGGTTCATCCTGCTCCGCGGAAACCTTTTTTTGTGTTTTCTTGTTTGGAACGACGTGGCGTGTCTTGTCGTGTTGTAGGTACGTGGCGCCTGAGATTTTGAAGGGGGAGCGGTATGGGAAGCCGGTGGATATGTGGAGCATCGGGGGTGATAATGTACATTCTTCTGGGGGGCTACCCCTCCCTTCCACGACGACAACCAGGCCAAGCTGTACCAGAAGATCAAGAAGGGTGAGATAGAGGGAGGGAGGGAGGATGGGGGGGAGGGGAGGGAGGGAGGAATGGGGGGGAGGGAGGGAGGGAGGGAGGGAGGGAGGGAGGGGGGGGGGGGAGGGGGTTAGGATCGGAGGGAGGGGAGAGAGGGAGGGGGGGGAAGATGGGAGGATGGGAGGGAGGGGGGGGGGGAGGATGGGGGGAGGAGGGGGGCGTAGGTAGACAGGCAAATGTATGCTATAGAGGAAGGCAGACGAGCCAAGAGAGAGGAGCGCAGACAGGAAGGGAGAGAGAGGGAGTTGAAGCGGACGGATGGACAAGAGAGAGGGGAGTTGCGGAGAGGAGGGAGTCGAAGCAGACAAACAGGCACACGAACGGACAAGAGAGAGAAGGGAAGGGGGGAAACAAAAGAGAAAGGAGATATAGATATAGGTATCCTGATACAAGGAAAACATAGACATAAAAGGCTTGAGACGGAGAGAGGGGATGTAGAGCGGAGAGGAGAGGACGTCGAGAAGGGGGGGTATACTGATGAAAAGAGTAACTAAAAGAGAGGTAAGAGAGAGGGGGGGGGGGGGGGGGTTAGCGGGACTGGCTGACGGCGAAAGGAAGCGTCGGTGGTATTTGTGGGGGCTGTCGCGGAAAAAAAACGCTCGTCACGCTGTGCTCCAGTTGCGTGTGCCTGATTCGTTTGTCCTCAGTTGCTGTTGTATTTTTATGTTGTGCTTGTTTTGAGGTTTGGCTTACTCGTACTGATTTTTTTTTTTTTTTTTAATGGTTTCGTTTTTATTTTGTCTATGATTGTTCTGTTCTGATATTTTGCTACGGTAGTCCCTCTTCAAATCGCTAGTTTTGTTCTTGTAATCGCTAGTTTCGCTGTTGTTCTGCTTTTACGGGGGGCCATAGTTAATAGGACCAACTATTGTTAGTAAAAATGGTTAAATATACAGGTTTTGATGTATGCCATAGGCCCTATTAAC
>JARUPZ010000023.1:4494761-4542828 GCA_031213475.1 Nereocystis luetkeana
CCGTCCCTCCCGTTCCTTCTAACCCAACCAAAAATATCCTGCCGTGCTTTTTCTCTCTAGCACAAACCGCTACAAGCAGTTCAAGAACTTTGAGAAGCGGATTCTGGTGGCCACCGACCTGTTCGGCCGCGGTATCGACATCGAGCGCGTGAACATCGTGGTGAACTACGACTTCCCCGATGGCGAAGATGGTTCGGACCAGTACCTCCACCGCGTCGGCCGCGCAGGACGGTGAGCAAGATGAAAAACATGCGATCGATACGAGCTCGTCTTGGCATGTTTTTGCAGATCGGTAACTCTGGCCGATAGTGTAGTTAGTCCCTGCTTTAGTGGTTTTGTTGCAGTAGAGCCCAACTGCTGTTGATTCTGTTGTCGGCCACCAGAGCAGGGGGTGCACGTGGAAAATGAAAATCCGACACCCAGAGCCTACACAACCGTCATCTTTAGCAAGCACGGGAACATTTCCCCTCCCCCCCCCCCCCGACTTTCCTTGGTCGTCGTCGCCGCTGTCACGTAAACAAACATGACGGCCTCACTGAAAAAAAAAAACACGGCAACAACGGCGAAAACAAGAAGCAAGAACATTATTGACATCTTTTTTCGCTTTTTTGCGTTGAAAAAAAAACTTACCGCGCTACCCCCCCAGGTTCGGAACGAAGGGTTTGTCGATCTCGTTCGTGTCCACGGAGGGCGACGCTAAGAAGCTGGAGGAGGTGCAGTCGCGCTTTGAGGTCGACATCCCAGAACTGCCGGACCAGATAGAGACTAGCACGTACATGCAGGCGGCAACCTAATCGCAGAGAGCGTCGTTACACCAGAGCGGAAAGGGTTTCCGGAGGAGGAGGGGGGGGCGGGGGGGGGGGGAGGCGTTATGCTAAACGGGGTTATGCCCGTTTTGTTGTGGTTTTGAGGGTGTCCCGCTTTCAGGGGTGCCATCAGAACTCGGTTGAGGAAGGACGGCAACAAACACACACCCCTTGTGCTTTGTCGCTGCTTGCTTTTTTGTTGATGTTGTTGTTGTTTTCCTATTTCTTTCCTCGACGGGTGGCATATTCTTTCTTGTCCGAGGCTAGGGGGCGCTAGCGGCTTACCCGCCTGTCGCTTGATATTTGCCCCGAGCCCTAGCGGCTTTTACCCACCCGTCGCTCGGAGATTGGCACATGCAACAGTACCCACTAGGAAAGGCGGGGTAAACTAGGAGGGGGGGAGGGGGGGGGGGGGGGGGGGGGGGGGGGTTCGCGCAGGGGACGCTGCGTGCTATATTTGGGTCGCCTGCTTTGGGGAGAGGCTTTACGACGGCCTAGCGATCGAGGCATAGATATGTCCGTGGGTTGACGTTCGTGTCTCCTCATGGTTGGGTGGTGGTGGTGGTGGTGATGTCGGGGTTTTTTAGTTTCCCTTGCTTTTTTTTCATGTTCTTGTTCGGCCGCGGGTCATATGCATGCATACCACTGTTGCCGGGAATATAAAGACCGGTGGTTGGGTATTCACTTCGTACTTGCCCATACGGTTTTTGCTTTTCCGGACACTGGACAAGAGAGGGACGTAATGTGTAACGTAGGTACGTGTTGGCTCGGAGCGTATTTAGTTGTTGGCGCTCGGTGTGGTCGGCTGTTTGATTTGAGCCTCGTGGTTGGTTGACTTGACGTGAATGTGCGTACGTACCGACCGTGCGTACGTACCGACGGGTGGTAGCCCGATCGACCGTTTGGTGGTGGCGTTGTTGCCTGTCCTGTCTGTGCTGATGGAGAAGGGCAAAGAGGGGAAAGAAGAAGGCGGAGGGACGGGGGGGGAGGGGGGGGTGGGGGGGTGCTACCGGTCAGAATAAGCAAAACAAAAGTGTGCTGTAGATATCCGGGAAAGATCTCGCACTGACATACTGAAAAAAGTAAAAGGTTTCAGCTGAAACACTTCGAAGTGGTTGCTGTCTCTTGTGTTTGTTAACGCTGCTTGCACCGCGACAGCAAACAGCTGGTTGCTGCAATAAATGGCAATAGTTGTAAATATGCTGTGCAAGCGGAGATGAGCACCCACCGATCGGTCGGTCCGGTCTGGCGTGTTTTTTTTCTTCTTATTACGCGACGATCACATACACTTGGTTGACGACGGACGGATAGACGCAGGCAGCACCAGCACCAACACATTCCTTTGGTTGTACCTGGTGAGTATCATAGTTAGTACCATGTATTAATATTACGGGGGGCCATAGTTAACAGGACCAAATATTGTTAGTAAAAATGGTTAAACATATAGGTTTTTATGTATACCATAGGTCCTGTTAACTATGGTCCCCCGTAATAGTACTGTGACTCATCGGTGTGCGCGTTGACTGCTTATTCACGGCGCAGGCTCGAATTGTCTGTACTTGTGTCAGTTCACACCTACAGACAGGTCAGGAAACCACGGTAAAAAAAACACAGCAGTCGCCATGAGATACCTACTGGTTTACCTGTGGTAGTTATTTTTTCGAGGAAACAGGAACTACACCCTAGAAAAGAAAAGAAACGGATTTAGAACTCGAACGCGACGAGAAAAACTAGCAGAAAAAGGATATCAACCGGGTAAGAGCACACTACCAGGTATTATATTACTATGATACTGTACCACGACTTCAACAGCACTATGTGCCCATTCACAAGAAAGGCACACAGCGTAAAACTTTTTGAAAATATAGAAAAAAACTCGATCTCTAGCCTAATAGTATGGCCAGTCAGTGCCTAAGCATTAAAAAAAACCCTGGCCTTTTCTTGTGATTCGCCTGCACCCGAGGCACCTTACCCTTCATTTGGTACTTCTGTACGAACAGCAAGCACTACTACTATGACGGGGGACCGGACCTATGGTTTACACAAGAACCTACCTGGTACATATTTAACCATTTTTACTATAAACAATACTGCCGCGCTTATGTTCTGGAGAGTTCACTTTCTGTCAGTCGTTTACTAGAACAACACTACACACATTGTCGGATATGGCAAGCAGAATAATAATAATAATAATAATAATAATAATAATGTTTGGTGCTATTAACTATGGCCCCCCGTAATAGGCAAAATACATGACATGTACTACAGACAGTATGTCTTCTCGGGGACCAAAATAAAAGATACTCGCAGCATAAGGAACAACTAACAAACCGTTAATATTCCGCGCGCGCCCAGAATATGAAAGTGAGCCTGAGCTCGATCTCACGTGAATGCTATCAGTATTAATAATGATGGCTTACAATGTATATATATTACGGGGAGGCATAGTTAACAGGACCAAAAATTGTTAGTAAAAATGGTTAAACATATAGGTTTTTATGTGTACCATAGGTCCTGTTAACTATGGTCCCCCGTAATAGTACAGTGTGGGCGCGTAGCAGTGCGTCGTGTTTTGGACCATGCTGTTTTAACTCTGATCCGAGGTTACATATAATATATTTCATGCATTCTAAACTTCTACTGGTATATCACACACTGTTATGTGTAGTATATAGCAACCCCGACCTCCCCTCCCCCCGACAGCGTTTATTTATCGTTTTTAAGAGATCTATTTTGAGCTCAGTAGTACTAGTACTATTTTCTCCGTTGATGACTCGCGCGTCGATGCTGAACTGCGAGTCGTCATCCAACTAAGCATCGCAATATATCTCCCCCTAAATATCTGAACCTTTCTCTGTGCTGCTTTCTGCTCTCTCGGATGATCGTCGAATGTTACTCGTCATGCTCTTCTCGCGCTTCCTACTATCCTGTATACGCGCACCATGTATGTACCAGGAATGTATGTATACAGCAAGCGAATCTTGTCGTCGACAAAAAAAAAAGTGGTCCCAGAGGCTGTGCCAGGTACCATCTCACTTTTTTTACTTTCCGGCCGTACAAATCGTTCCAGGAAGTTTTAGCCTCGGCGATCTTCTGGAGAAAAGCCGTGGTCGCAGGTGTGTCTCCCCTTCTCCCCCCCGGTACAGTTACGTGCCTCATTTTTTATCGCGCACCCATCACTGCTTGTGCTCGTCGATTTTCATCGAATGTTACTCATCATGCTCTTCTCGCGCTTTTTCCTATCCGTCGTACGTCTGATTGTTTTGTACTATACTCGTACCAGGTACGTACCTGGTACTGGTATTATTTTTGTTGTTTGTTGGTTGTTTTTCGTTGTGATATTTTTTTCCCCGTCTCATTCAAATCAAGAAATTATTATTTGTCTCATCCTCAAAGGAGGGGTTGACCCGAGTTTGCTCTCTGGAGAAATAACACTCGTACTACAGCAGTATTACGGTGAACCATATTAAATAGGACCTACGGTACACACAAAAACCTATATGTTTGCCCATTTTTACTCACAATATTTGGTCCTATTTAATATGCCCCCCCGTAATAGTACTCGTACGTACCAGGTAGTTTATTAATAGTATTAGTAGTGTTGTTTGCTGTTGTGCTGTGAGAGGCATATACATCCATGTCATACACACCCACCCGCAGTATATCATGATATGGCACAACACACACATAATACTATGCATGCGTGTGTAATATTATTATTATGCAGAGCAGCCGCCGTCAACAACGGGACAGATACCACAGGTATGGGACACGGAAGAGGATCGAAGGAGGAGATCGAAGTATCTCTGCCTTTTTCTTTGCTGCTTGCTGTGCTGCTGTCCTGTTGTTGTGTTGTTGTACGAGTACGTGCTGCTTGCTGATGATGATGTGATGCAGGGTGGGTATTTCATACGAGTACCCGTACTTCCTGTCTTTCCTGTTTTCTTTCATGCCAAAAAGGAAGAAGGTACGAGTACCAGCAGATGGATACCAATCCTTGGACATAAATTTAAGTACCGTCGGAATATAAATATGCATAATAAATGGTACTTGTATTTCCGTCAAAAAGTCGTAAGAAACGCACAGCACTACGTACCCAGACCCAGAGTAGGAAAACATCCAAAAAAACAAAAATCCAAATAACAACGTTTGGCTGTTGGGAGTTCCTATTGGGGCGGGGGAGGAGGAAGGTTCCATTTTCTCGACTCCTGCTTCGTAACCGCCTGATTTGTTTTGTTCTTCGTAAAGCCTGCGAGCCTTCCCTGTCCTTGTTGTTTGCAGAGCACGAGGAGAGCGTACCGAGTTTAGCTGCCGAGCACGATCGCCACCACCACCACCACCACCACCCTACTTCCCGCAAGCAGCCTGAATCTTTGAGTCCTCCTCCAGGGCTTCGCCGACCGACGTGATATATCCATTCCGGAGTTATTATTGCTGATTGTTCTTGGTAGGACAAACAACGACAAACAACACAAAAACAACAGGCAGCAGTAGTAGATCAACACATCACACACGAAAGACAATAAATAAATAGCAATCATCATGGGTGCAGGAGCTTCGACCGATCTGACCAAGGACCAGCTCAAGGAGAAGTACGCGGAGGTCAAGCACCGGCTGTACCCGCAGCAGCAGGCGAGCTTGGAGGCCCTCTTCGAGTCCTCCGAGAACCCCGCCGAGATCCTCGAGGCCGTCAACGCCCACCTCAATGACGCCGAGGTTCCCAGCATGGACTTCGACGCGATGCCCGAGTTCACGGACAAGCACATCTCGCTCATGGCGAAGCATCTCACCCCTGACCTCTTCGCGGAGCTCAAGGCCGCCGGCGCCACTGCCAAGGGCTACACGATATCCCGGGCGATCCAGACGGGCCTCATGACGCCCCACCTCGGCGTGGGCATCACCGCCGGGGACGAGGAGTCGTGGGGGTTGTACAAGGCCATCTACTACCCGATCATCAAGGGATGGCACCAGTTTGATCCCGAGACTCAGAACCACACCTCTGACCTGGATGCGTCGAAGCTCACCATGACCGACGAGCAGGTGTGTACACGGTGTGTATGCTGTGTAGGACGTGTGTGGGGACGGGGGCGGCGGACGACGGGTGGTCGGGGGGGGGGATTGCGTGCGTGTGCGTGTGCGTGTGCGTGTGCGTGTGCGTTGTGTTGTGGTGTGGTGTGGTGGCGCGCTTGGTTGCTTTTGCTTCCTTCTTTTTGTTGGTTGTCTCCCCCCGTGGTTTGAGCCGAGTCGGCTTCTTCGGCAGGACTGCTTTCGTACTGCTGTTGTTGCTGTGACTTGGACCTCAACGCCTCGCATACGATACACGAGCTGTCTGAGTCGTCATTTTTTTATTGGGTTGGTTTTGATCGCCACGTCGTCGGGCCGTGCCCTAGCGTCGGACACACAAGAAACCACCCGCGAGCGCACGCCGAGAAGACCTCTATGCGTGGACGCGAGCAGTGTCCTTGGATACCTCGGAGCCGTAAAAAATCGTGAGTGTAGTCTATCTCCCTCTCCTTTTCGCTTCCGCCGCCATCATAAAAAAATCAACGCGAGATGTGAGTATTACGAACGTATTTCGTCGAAGTATCGTAATCTCCCTCCGGTACTCTCTATCCCCACGTGACGTTTCGACCGTCGTTCTCGTACGAAGGAGTAGGAGGATAGACGAGTCAGTTCAGTTCTGCCGACAATGACACTCTCGCCCCCCGCACTCCCGTAAAAAGAGCGCATCTTCTTCTTCTTCTTCTTCTTCTTCTTCGTCTTTCTCGTTGTGATATACGGACGTAACGCCAGAAGATGGCGCCCCGTGCGCGCCCACCCCTGATGGTCCCGAGTACGGCACATACATGTTTTTGGTTTTGTTTGCGGGGTATAACAACAACAACAACAACAGTGTGTTTCGTTCAGTTGAACCGAGAACAAATAATATTGGTGCAGGCATTCTTCGAGTGTAGACCTCATACTCCTGGTAGACCTCATACTACACAGCCCGTTCATACGTACCTGGTACACCACAGCAGTACGTACGAGTACATGGTAAAAGTTTCTACGTACATTACAGCAGTAGTTCGTACCAGGTACCAGGTATATATTAATAGTAGTCACACACAGCAGTCTCAGCTGTCCCCCCGAGTACCTGAACTTCTCATCTCCTCTCCTCTCCCGAACACTTCGTATCTCCTCTCCTCTCTCTCTCTCGTACCTGGCACTGTAGAATTATTATCATGAGTGCTTGACCGGTGCGCGGCTATTTTCTGCCTTGCTTCGTCAACAACAACCGCAGTTTCCCATTCCTCGCAAGTAGGAACATCCTTGCCCTCCGTTCGTCCCAACACATCCGTCATCTCGAGGGAGGGACCCCCCCCTTCCCCTCCCCGATACCATCCCCGTCCGCTCGCGCGCGCCCGCTACGTACGGCACTCGCGACGGGGCCTCCGTCGTTCGCTCGTAGACCCACCCCATGACGTGCGTGCTATGGGTTTGTGCTTGCTTCACTCACGCCAAGCATGCACGTACCCGTACCCACGGAAGAGTTATTTATGAAGATCATATCATTTTAGTCGTATGGACTGCCGTAGAGACAGAACCCCCCCCCCCCGGCAAGTACGTGCGGTATTTTACCAAGTAAGTACCAGGTATCATGCGGCGATCTGTGAGTCGTTCGCGAGGCGGCTCGACTATCGGACACATCATCATGCTGGCCCGCGTGTCTTACGTTGCTCTTCGAGCACACACACCCCTGCCTCTGCAGCCCGCATTTCCTTGTTCGCCGGATGCCACGAAGATTCGAAAAAAATAGAACAACATGTTTTCGACAGTTTTTGCTTTCTCAACTCGTAAACTATGCTTTGGAAGTGAAATGGCCGTTTTTCGTACTGATATTATCATTACAGTACAGTAAGTAAGTAAATCCGAACGTTTCGTGCAGAGTAGTGTACAAAATGATCTGAGGTACCATACGCATACATAAAAACGGAAACGAGTACCGTACGGCACTTCAGCAGTACGTACCTTTTATATTCGTACCACCATTTATTTTCTGGAAGGAGCTGTGGTTGTACTTGACCAGGTACCAGGGGGAACTATTAATACATATTATTCGTAGTACAACATAAAATAGCATGGATACGAGGACCTTTGCCGCCGAATCCCTGGTCCTCCTGCCTGGCATCCAAGGCCGTCAACCTTGACCATAAAAAGACGCCACTTCAAAGAAAGGAGAAAGATAGTCTCGAACCACACAACGTTATTTTTAATCCACACATAGTCACAGGTACCGCTACTCATCACGAGTACACCCCCCCCCGCCCCCCGCCCCTTTTTTTTTGCAGGTCGCAATGTTCAACGAGTTCGTCGCGTCCACGCGCATTCGCGCCGCGAGAAATGTCTCCGGCTACGCTCTGCCCGCGGGTACGGACGACGAGGTAAGCCCTTCGTAGATACCAGTACGTATCACGGGACGTGATGACTGTATACCAGGTAGAACGCACGCGAACGAAACGAAGCAGTAGTACGGAGATGACGACGAAGATGATGGTGGTGGTGGCGGCGGTGGTTGGGGGGCGGGGGGGACTACTCTTTTTTTTTTTGTCATTATTATTTGACCATGAGTACGCATTCCTTGCGGTGATAACTCGTTGGGGGTGGGGGGGTGGGGATGGGTGTGAGGATGGTGATGGTGGTGGTGGCGGTGGTGATGGCGATGTTGATTTATGATGACGATGCCATTGACGGCGACAACGACGTTCTCACTTGTTTAATGTTATTGCTATGATCAAGTACGTATGTTTCCGTTCCTTGTTGACCGCATGCAGCTGACTGCAGCACGTAAAAAACACGGCCCAGATTTTTCGAGCCGCGGGCGTTGTCCGAGAGCCAACTACTGCTGTATAGTGAGTGTTAAACGAGCGGATTCAATGCATTGACAATTATTCACGAATGACACTGCTTAACTCTTTTGGAACCGCAGTCCCGTTCTGGGGACAAACCAAACAAATTTCAAGTGGTTTTGTCCCCAAACGGGACTGCGGTTCTAAAGGGGTTAAGGGCAGCACGACTAACGTCCCGATTGAAAAACGTGTAAACCAACCGCAGGATCGAAAGAAGGTGCGAGAAGTGCTGTGCGGGGCCTTCGAGAAGTTCGAGGGAGAGCTGGCCGGAAAGTACTACGACCTGGGGGCCCTCTCCGACGAGGACCGCAACATGCTCCTCGAGAGCGGCTTCCTCTTCCAGATCCCCAAGACGACCAACCTCCTCTGGCATGCCGGCGCCGCGAAAAACTGGCCCGCGGTGAGCGAAACTATCCGATTCAATAACGCCTCTTCGAAAAAAGTTTTTGGTCTTGGGTGTTGTTGTGTTGTTGTGGTGGCTGCTGCTGCTGTTGTTGTTGCTGTTGTTGTTGTTGCTGTTGTTGTTGTTGGTGGTGGTGGTGGTGGTGGTGGTGGTGGTGGTGTTGGGGTCGTCGTTGTTGTCGTTTTTATCTTGTTGGCGGTAATGGTTTTTATTTGCCGTCATTGTCAATGCTGTCGCTGTCCTTCTTCTGTTAGCGATCATCGTTGATGGTGACATTTGTTGCTGCTGCTGCTGTTCTTTCTATCATTAACAGTAATGCTCGTGTTCTTGTTCTTGTTATTGCCGATGGTCTGTTTTTGCCATCAGGACCGCGGTATCTTCCACAACGACGCGAAGACGGCTTTGTGCTGGGTCAACGAGGAGGACCACTGCCGGATCATCTCCATGGAGACGGGCGGCAACGTGAAGTCGGTCTTCACGAGGTTCGCGGAGATCTCGGCGGCTCTCAAAACCGCGGCGGAGGCGAACGGAACTAAGCTCATGTGAGTTTTAAACAAAGAAAAAAAAAATGTACGCGTACGTACTTATACCAACCGGGTACGTATGCACAAAGGAGATATGCGTAAAGGAGAGGGGATTATTAGAGCTAGATAGGGAACCTTCCGAGAATATTCCGTAGATTGTTGTAAGAGATAATGAGGCGCATTGATTGGTTCATATTTTCTGCTGTTAACTGTAGTCCAATAGGCTGTTGTAGGCCTGTTGTAGGCCTATATGTTTCCACTTTGTCTCGGTTCTCCCTTGACTTTCTTCTTTCGGGGAATGGTTGTGAGTTATCAGCGTTAAAACTACCGTCGCCCAATAGCCTACTGCAGTCCAATAGCCTACTGCAGTCCAGTAGGCCATCGTGGCCCAATAGCCTACTGTAGTCCAACAGGCTATTGTAGCCCAATAGGCTATTGTAGTCCAACTGGCTATTGTAGTCCAATTGGCTGATAGCCTACTGTAGTCCAACAGCCTACTGTAGGGCTAATACGTTTCCTTTTTGTGTTGTCTTTTCCTTGTTTTTCTTCATTCGAGGAATGTCTCTATTTCGGGGAATTTATTTGGATGCTCACGCAATACTTCTACGTACGTTTACAAAATACACATAATACCTTGTAGCATGTTCCCTATTCCCGAACCCTGTCCGAAAAAACGAAACGTCCCCCCTCTTCTTTTTTTTACAACAACTGCACACGTACAGACCCCCCTCCCCCCCCCCTCCTCTGTATTGTTTAGGTACTGCGAGAAGCTGGGTTTCCTGGGCACATGCCCGTCGAACCTCGGCACTGGTCTGCGCGCTAGCGTGATGATCAAGCTCCCCAAGTTCAACGAGACTGAGGAAGCGCGCGAGGTGCTCGAGAAGGTGAGGGAGGATGACTGTGATGATGGCGGTCATACTGTTCGCTGTTCACCTAACGCCGAGGGAATGGAAAGGAGTTGGAGGGGAGGGAGGCGGGGGGCGAGAGGGGGGGGGGGGTGTAATCATTCTCATCCATGGCCGTAGTCGTATGACGATAGACCCTCGCATCCCTACAATGCCGGGACGGAGCACGTCGGGTTTTCACCGACCAGGCAGACATTGCTTGCACCAAGCGCGAAGCGCCGTGAGGGGTCCGGCGAGTCGCATGACGGGTGAGCTGCATCCCACTAAGGACCGCTTTAGAGGCGGATTTTCTTGCATATGGATGACAGCAACAATGAATTAATTTATTTTCTGGTGTGGGCACTTCCAGAGACAGCAATGGGTTTACTATGTAACTGCCTCGTGGGTGCCTCACCATATACACTCTACGTGATACGATCATCCCCCTTGTGCAGAGTAAAGGTTCTCCCCGCGCAAAAATGATCTATCTTGACCGCTACCCGGGGTAGCCGCCACCACAAAAAAAAACGGTACCTTGGTTGTCTAGCTCTCGCAGTGAGAGGCGTGTTTGACAGCGTCGTCTCCAATCGACGCCAACCCAACCTGTATATATATACCAAGTATATCATGTAGAGGGGGGGGGGGGGATTGAGGGGGAGTCACATTGCCATTGAGAGCCATGTAGGCTTTTGTGCTGTGTCGATGAGGGAGGGGGGCGGAGGAGGGGATGTGGGGGGGGGGGGGAGTCGTGTTGTGGCTGGGATCAGCACTCGTTGTTGTGTATGTTGGAGGGGGGGATGCTGGAAGTCGTGCTGTTGTTGAGAGACGCATTGCTGGTTGTGCTGTATTTGAGGGCGGCGGGGGAAGGGGGGGGGGGAGGGGGGGACGTGTTTTCACTCGGAGATAGGTTGGGGTTTTGTACTGTGTTGGGGGGAGAGGAAGGGGGGGGGGGGGGGTAGGGGGCGGAAATTGTTCTATCATTGAGAGACACGTTGGTTCGTGTGCTGTGTTGGAAATGGAGGGAGGAGGGCGGGAAGTCGTGCGGTCCTTTCTGAGATAATATCGGCCTTGATTGTTCCGTTGGGATGGACGAGAAATGAAGTAAAAAAAAAACTCCTTCCGTGACGGCTCAGCGCAGTCTAAAAAGATCAACCTGCGCCCATTGCACCCCCCCCTTGCCAGGAAGGGGATAAGACTAGCAAAAAGTTTCTATGTAATATATGGAAGCAACGTAATGAGCGCCCAATTGTTGGGGGTGTCTCTATTGGAAGTAGGAACGGTGCTCCGTTTCGATAGGGATGCGTGGTCAATGGTCAAATGACTAAGGCAAGCAACAAATGAGTACGCCCCCGCCCCCCCCCCCTGCCCCCCCCCCCCCCTGCCCTGCCCTGACCTGCCCTGACCTGACTGTCGCACCAGGTGTGCAACAAGTTTGACCTGCAGCCACGGGGCTCGGCCGGAGAGCACTCCGCTGCCGTTGAAGACAAGTTCGACGTCTCGAACAAGCAGCGCATCGGGTACACCGAGGTGGGCCTGGTGCAGAAGATGATCGACGGGGTCACGCAGGTCATCTCGCTCGAGAAGGCCATGGCGGCGGGAGAGAAGGATCTCGCGGCGGTAAAGGCCGAGGTTGCCTGAAGGAGATGATGACTTTGGGGGAGGGGAGGGGGGGGGAGGGGGGATAATTATTAATTTACCAGTACGAGTCTTTTTTTTTTATGAGAATAGCAACTAAAACGAAGAAAAAAAAAAACACGAATCGATCAATCGAAACAGAGCAACAGCAAGCAAGAAGAGTTGTGGGCAGAAAATCAAACCAAAAAAAGTTTTTTTTTTTAAATTCCTCACCTGCTCACAGGAATATAAAAAAAAGGTTTTTTGTTTGTTTGGAAGACTGGTATTTTGCGATTATTTGCGTAAAAACTTTGAAAATCAACTCTGTTTTTCGATTTTACTATGCTATCGTAGATGTACTCGCGCTCCTTGCTGTCTGTAGGGCTGCTGTATGCACGTACACAGGTAGTACGTACGTATGTAAGCACATCGTTTATCATCGTTTATTATCGTTATTTTTGCTCGCTGGCTGTTTTTGGTTTGTTGTAAGTGCTTCAATATTATAAATAGGAGGTGAAACGATAGCTGTTGTTTCTTTATATATGCTTCGAAACAGGGTTGCCCACGGGTCACGGCCCGATCTCACGGGTTTCGGGTCGGGTCGGGTCGGGTCGGGTCGGGTCGGATCGGGTCGACTCGGCTGGGGCCGACTCGGCTCGGCTGGGGTCGGCTCGGGGTGGGGCGGGTTGGGAGGTCTTCAAAATCTCACGCGTCGAGTGGGCGCCAGGATAGTCGACCCGAACCAACCCGACCCGACCCTCGACGTTTGACTTTCCCCCTCTTTCAGGTGTCGAGTCTGTTTCGTTTTCTCGCTAGCGTCTGCCCATTTCGTGCGGAGCCTCGCTAGTGAGGAGTTTTTTTTAGGCGATGGGAGGAGGTCGGTTCGAGTGATGCACACGTACGTATCGACAACAACTATTAATACTATTGTATCTACTGCAACTGCTGACGCAGAGTATATATATATATATATTTATATATCAGGTTTTGATCGTGGATAGTAAGGGAAACAGTGTATGGCCGAAGCAAAAGTCATAAAATCCAAACCTTACGTTTTTACGGTCAGACTTGAAGTTGAGCATTTGCTTAGAAGATATTACACATACCCGTATTGCACATACCCGTATTTGCACGGTACAAGCAATCAATGCATAGCAAGCGGCAATAAATGGATGGTGTATAAGCTCTACGATTTTGGTTGATTCTTAGGTTTTGTATAGGAGGAGGGCGGCTGTAAGGAAACAATTCACGGAGGTTGTATCAAAGGGGGGAGGAGGGGGGGAAGGGGGAAGGGAGAAGGGTGAAGGGTGGGAGGAAGAATAAAGGGGGGTGCAGAAGGCTGAGGCTGGGTGTTACCTGTGCTTTACCCTGTCTCCTGCCTTTTTTATTTTGCCGGTGGAATTTCGGCGATTTTTTAAAGGATTTTCAGCCGTTGATGGTATTTTCTGCGATTGATGCGATTCATGGTTTTTTTCTTTGATTAATAATGGGTTTTCAGCGATCCATGGGATTTTCCGTGTTATTAATCATTTTCTGCGATTCATGGACTTTCAGCGATTGATGGAATTTTCTGTTGATGACTGATTTTCAGCGATTTTCAGCGATTTTCAGCGATTGATTCATTTTCCGCGATTGATGGATTTTCTGCGATTGATTGGTTTTCTTACGATTCGTGAATTTTTGGCGATCGATAAGACTTCTGTGATCGATTTATTTTCTGCGGTTGATGAATTCTCAGCGATTGATGGGATTTTCAGCGAATGACGGATTTTCCACCATCGACGGATTTTCCGCCATTGATCGATTTTCTGCGATCGCCGGATTTCTGCGTTTTGATTGACCGCTTTGGGTGGGAGGGTCAGCAGGGGAGGGGAGCGGAAGTTTTTTACCTCGAAAAACCAATCAATATTATTTCGGGAACGCGCGAGGCTAATGGTGCTTTACGCGCATATGTACCCGTATCACACACGCCACATCCTCCAACGTTGGTGGTGGTGGTGGTGGTGGTGATGATGGTGGTGGTGGTGGTGGTGGTGGTGGTGGTGGTTGTGATGGTGATGGTGGTGGTGGTGGAGGTGGTGGTGGTGGGAGGGCCTTTAACAATCTGGGAGAAGGGATCTTTAGGTTGGTAGGCTATTCAGGTGTTTTGGACCCTGTTGGGATCAAGGTACGGGCGAAGACCCAACCCAACCCCTGACTCTAACCCTAACCCTAACCCTAACCCTAACCCTAACCCCAAACCGCAGCCGAAACGGGCCAAAACTCGCCATAAATAAATGCGGCCGCGCCGCGTTTGCATCGAACCAGGGAATTTCTCAGTTGCGGACGACGATTCCGAAGTGCAGACCACGCTAAGAATTGTTCAAGTAAAAAACATCCCTAAAGATCCCTTCTCCCAGACTGCTAAACCTACTCGGCGGTGGTGGTGATTCTGCGGTTATCGTACCAGTCCTCGTCATCGTCACAATACTCCTGTGCTACGTAAAGTATTGCTATCATGTTTGTATCATGTTTTCTTCCCGATAATGTACTCGTATTTGTATTGTGTTTTCCGTCCGATAATGTACCAGTATCAATATTTCCCGTCCGATAATGTAGTACTATCATGTTTCTCATACGATAAATGTACCAGCGTCAATGTTTTCTTATCAAGTTTTCCATCTGATAATGTACCAGTATCAATATTTCCCGTCCGATAATGAAGTACTATCATGTTTGCCATCCGATAAAATGTACCAGCGTCAATGTTTTCTTATCAAGTTTTCCATCCGATAATGTACCGGTTTCAATGTTTTCCATCCGATAATGTGTTTTTGCCAAGTTGTCCATCCGACAGTGTACCACTATCAATGTTTTCCATCCGATAATGTGTTATCATCATGTTTTCCATCCGATAATGCACCAGTATAATTGTTTTCCACCCGCTTTAGTGTCATTTGTCAATGTTTTCCATCCGACAATGCTCGATATTCAGCGCCGACCACGAAGAAGAAAAATCACGTGCACGCAATCCAGCATCCTCCATACATACATCATGTACCTACCAAAAAGCTTCCGGCTCAAGTTCGGTTTGCTCTTTCTTCTAGTTATTGTTGTTCTGCACCTTCACCGGCCATTCAACCCGAGGATAATTTATTTCTTGAATTAATAGACGAGGACTTTCCTGCCCCAATCGGTGGCGCTTTTGCCTGGGATATACGCCACCTCTTTTCCGCGCTCTGACCTCCGTCGTACAGCGCGCAGGAAAACCCGCTCACAGTAGATAGTGGAGAGTAGTATTCCCCGACCGAAAAAAGGGGGGAAAAAAAAACAACTGGAAGGCAAAAGTGTTGGAAAAAAACGCAAAGTATTCGCGAGGGAAGAGGGTGTCACACATTTTGTGCATACAAGCGCTCACCGACTGACTGACTGCATGCTGTGGAGCCAAGCCTCGGAAACTGTAGCAAACCCTTTCTCTCTCGATAGTACCGTCGCAGTCGGGTCCATTCCATCGCGGGTCTCCCCCCCCCGTCGCGGCTTTGCCTTTTGTGACATAAATACGTCGATCGGAAATACACAGCCTGTGCGCGTGTAGGGAGGCCCCTCGTCTTCTTCTGTCTTCGGAACAGGCCCACCCAGCGGAACAATCATCCACACCGAGGGAGGAGGCGTTTTTTTCTTGCAGCAGTGTTTAAGGGTCGGTTGGAGTTCCCATTGCTCCGCTTTGATCGCTTTTTTTCGACCCTTTTATAGGACTGACTGCAGCAGCAGCAGCAGTAGCTCCATTTTGTGGACTCAAATTCTGGGTAACGGTTTGTCCCCACAAAACGGGCTACTATAAATACTGCTTCTGCTGTCATAAAACTGTGTTTTCAGTGGCATCGGAAGTATACATGCTGTACACGTCGCGGACAGTTATTCATCCACGGTATAAGTGGTCGATATATGGTAGATCCTATATCCTGCCGTTGTAAGATTCGGAGTTTGAGGATCTTCTGTACAGCAT
The DNA here is from genome assembly GCA_031213475.1 of Nereocystis luetkeana. Lineage (NCBI taxonomy): Eukaryota > Phaeophyceae > Laminariales > Laminariaceae > Nereocystis > Nereocystis luetkeana. Next base: position 4,510,867 of record JARUPZ010000023.1, read on the forward strand.
AACATCCGTGCCCTGCGACTCCTTTGCGTGGTAATTCGAACACCAAATTTTGTAACGTCCCCCAATCACAGCAATCACAGTGACCGTCATTTGTTTCGCAGTTAATTTTTCCCCTCTGAAGCCTCGAAGGGATTATATCATAACCCAGATACACACACTCCCGTGCTCACATGACCCCTGGGCGCATCGTAATGGATACGCAGAGTCAACAAACGTAATGAGGATTACCCTGGGCTGGGTAATCGATCGATCTTTTACCCCCTATAGCTCAGTAGGCAATACCATCATATGAACATGCATTGCACCCTACGCTCTTGGGTGTAGATGCTGGAACCTCGGTGGAGGGGCTGTTACGGGGGGCCATAGTTAATAGGACCTATTGTATACATAAAACCTATATGTTTAACCATTTTTACTAACAATATTTGGTCCTATTAACCATGGCCCCCCGTAATAGTACTCCGCCGTAGGCAAATGTTTGGGCTGAAGTTATGTGAACCCCCCCCCCAGCCGTTATTCGGGTAGCACGGGTGTACTGTAGTAGCGTACGTAGTCAATAGTGTGCCTATATACTGTGCTGCTGCCATACATATGCTTATAATATGCCGGTCACATCGTAGCTAGAATTCCCGAAGCATGTCCTTTTTGTTCGTGTTGTTGTCTGCTCGGTGATGCTACGTAAGTATAGGGTGTGCGTGAGATGTTTAAGATCTCGACTTTCCCCCCTCTTCCTGTCCTCTTTCTCTCTCTCTCCCCCCCCTTACATCCTCCTCCTCTTTCCCCCGCGCTTTCCTCGCCCCCCCCCCCCCTCCCCCCCAGGAGCAGAAAGTAAATGCACACATATGCTCTTGTGGCGGAGCAATAGAAGAGGGTAAAACTCACGTAGTGGGAGCATGTGAAACTCACAAGGAGAAACGGGATGTGACAGAGTAGGAGACGAGGAAAAAAAAAGATTTATGGCACGGAGAAGTTTAGCTCACTAGATATATATAGTGCAGAGAGAAAACGATCGCTATCCTAAGATATAGATGGTGGCCACGGGCGGCGAAACAGGAAGGGGATATTACTGCTGTATAGTAGAAAACATATTATGTGTAACATATGGAAACGACGAAAGGAGCGCCCAATGGTTGGAGGCGTCTCTATTACGAGTGCGAACGGTGCCCCGTCTCGAAAGGGATGTGTGGTCAATGGTCAAATGACTAAGCCCACCCCCCCCCCCCTGAAAAAAAACAGGGTTGTTCATAGGTCGGGCAGAAGAAGAAAACAAAAAATCGAGATGAAGTGACGAGTGCTATATGCGGTGGAGGCAATCACCTATTATTATATCTGAGGATCCTTCCTATATGTTTACCTATATTTCCCCCCCCTCCCAAGAAAAAACTGATTCTGATTAAAAAAAAAAACAGACGCTTTATTCACCTCGGCCTGTCGTAGTAGGTGTTGTGTTCGAAAAATATTGTCAAACAAAAAAGACAATTAATTCCGCGTGACATCGCGTAGTTTCCTCTGTGCCTTTATAACCCTTGTTAGGACCGTAGTCTCGTTTCGGGGCCAAACTACTCAAGATTTGAGTGGTCTGTCCCCAAGACGGGACTGCAGCTCTAACAGGTTCAAGGAACCCCGTCAGTCGGCGAACATCTTGGCCCAAAACATGTCCACCCCCGCTCGTGGAACGCACCGGGTCAGGTTGTGAGTCGGGTCGGGAAAGGGTAACTGACCCCATCCGACCCACGAGAGGTCTGAAACCTGCTGACCCGATCCGAACCAACTCGACCCGACCCGACCCGACCCGACCCGACCCGACCCGACCCGACCCGACCCGACCCGACCCGACCCGAACCCGACCCGACCCGAACCCGACCCGTGAGACTTCGAAAAAGTTCCTGACCCGACCCGCGAGGTGGGGGCTCATGACACGAGAACTAAGCGAACTAAAAGCTCGTGCTATATTTACCAAGGTACGTACGTATTTTGTCCTCTTGTGTTTTTCCGTGGGGGCGATCCGAGGCGTGTACCTTTCAGCTATATGCTTCAGGCATCGACGGTCATCCGTCGTTCAGTTCTAATCATTTGAAAAATATATCCTCGAGGATGGAGAGCGCGCGCTGCTGCTGTTAATTCTACACCAATGACGTGCACCGGAGCCCGGTCGGCGCTTCTTCCAGAAGAATGCTAGTTAACGAGCGCACGACTTAGTCAATCGTACAGCTGCCATTTCTACTGCTACTACTGTTGCTGCTACTGCTGCCGCCGCCACTGGCGCCCTCCCTGCTGCTGCTGCTGCTGCTGCTGCTATTGCGGGCGCTACTACTTCTGCGCTGCAGCTGCTATAGTCGCTGCTGCTGCTGCTGCTGCTCCTGCCGTTGCTGTTGCTGCTATAGCCGCTGCTGCTGTTGCTGCTGCAGCCGCTGCGGTTGATGATAGCTGCTTCAGTGCGACAACTGTCACTGCACGGCAGCAACAGCTGCACTACTGCTGCCGCTCACGTTTCTGCCCTACAGCTATAACAGTAGCCGCCACGGTCAATGGCACTACAGCTATAGCTGTGCTACCGCTGCCGCTGCTACTGCCACTCACAACCGTCACTCACAACCGCCACTCGCTACCGCCACGCGCTACCGCTACAACTGCTACCACTGCTATCGCCCGCCCCCGGAGAGCACAGCCCAAAACGCCTCCTGGCTGAGCTGCACGCGGCCCACGGTTTTAGCCCTGGCCTTCCCCTTCTTCTGCTTCTCAAGAAGTTTCTTCTTTCGCGTAGGATCGCCACCCCCCACCGTTTTTCCCGACTTTGTCAGCACATCCTTCCTGCACACACAAACACAACCACACGTACAGCGAGGCGTTTTTTTTTTGGCCACACGCGGGACGACTGGTGGTTAACCCCTACTTATTGCGAAAACGATCCGACTCTAAGTCCATTTTTTTTATGCAGAGAGGCGTTTGTATCACACGCGTGACGGAAGGTGGCTTAAAACCCCCTTTCCCACTACGAACATGGTCCAAATCTACTGTAGTTTCTATTTTTTGTACAGGGAGGCGTTTTTGTCACGCGGGAGACAGGTGGTGGTTAACCCCTTTTCCCACCATGGAAAACGATCCAATTATAATTCCAAGCGTTTTCCGCCCAAATACGGGTCACTTGCAAAACATATTTTTTGGTGTTATTCCCCTCTAATTCCAAGTCGTTAGTGCCCGAATCGTGGGTCCAATTGTAGAATAAGGTAACAGAAGAGACAATGTAAAGGAGTAACCCTCTAGAAAGAAATGAACGATTCCACTCTAATTCTATGTGTTTTATGCCCGCAATGGGCGTTGTTTGTTGAAGAAAGGCTTTTACTATTAATACTGCAAATACGACGAGACGCTACGTTCGGCGAATACGACTACAGTATCGGTGGGTCCGACAAGGGGGTTAGATAGTCATTGAATTAGGGACCATGTTACATGTTGTGCCAAAATTCTGAACAGGCAGCAACAGCAATAACAGTAGCAGCAGCAGCGACGGCCTAAAACAAAAAAACATACACAAAAAAAGGAAACAAAAAAACACGCGCAAAAACGGATACCAGGTATATATATATACACCTGATATAATATACCGACACCAAAAAGAGTATACACGAAATGTAGATATTTGTAGTTATACGTACCGATAGGGAGGTATCCTCTCCTTCGCGAAAGGCCTGGCCCCCATCTTGGCGTGCACCACCACCTCGAACTGCTGCCGATCGATCACCTCCTTCAGGCGCTTCGCCACGTCCCTTCCCCGGGCCTGCGCCGAGTCGCGGTGGCACACGAAGCTAAGAGCGTCCACCGACTCCCCGTTGATTGAGATGTCCACCTTCACGAGGTCGGCGGGCTCGGACGGGGCGGTGCTGTAGTCGAAGCTCGCGTACCCGGAGGATATGGTCTTTGCCTTCCGAGAGAGGTGGGGGCGGGAGGCGGGAGAGGAGGGAAGAGGGTGAGATATGTTGGACGGTTTGGTTTTGGCTTTTGTTCTGGGTTTGGGTTTGGTTTCGGCTTCGGTTTTGTTTTAATTTTTGTTTTCTGTTTTTGTTCAGTTTTCGTTTGTTTTTGTTTTCATTTTTCTTTCGGTTCCGGTTTGGTTTTTGGTGTGGTTTTATTCGGTTGGGTTTGTTCTGGTTCGGCTCGTTTTGGCTTTGGTTTGGTTTGGTTCGGTTTGGTCTGGCTCGGTTCGGTTTGGTTTTCGCTTGCTTTGGTTTGGTTTAGTTTTTGTTTCATTTTGATTTTGATTTGGTTCTGGTTTTGTTTAATCGGCTTGGTTTGGTCTGGTTTCGGCTTGGTTCGATTTGGCCGGCCTGTGACGTCATCATCATCAACATCATCACCGTCATGATTCTACCTTTTCCCTGGTCAGGCGGAACAAACGATTAAAAAAGGGGAGAGACAGAAACCGCTCGAAAATTGAAAAATCCTTATTTCGGCCTGCGACGTCACCACCAGCTTTTGTTCAATTGACCCAAACAAAAAAAAGCGAAGCAGACGTATGATTGGATCGAAAAACCTCGTTGGGTTCGTTTGGTCCGTGCGGTCACCAATATCATACTGCTGTCTTTCCCGGTTGGTGCGAAAAACGTGAACAGGAGATAAAAGTATGATTTCGTTGTTTTTTTTTTGTTGGCTTGGGATGTCATCCTCAGTATACATAGATCGGACCTTTCTTATCGGGGAGCTTCCTTTTTCCATAATTTCGATTTTTTTTTAGCGCAATTTATTCATCTTTCAGGTTCTCCTGATTTCCCCCCCCCCCCAAATACTATACGGTATGTGAAATTGATTTTTCCTGACGAATTTTCTTCCGAAGAATTTCAAAAAATTGTGACAGAACGCCTCCGTACCTTTGGTACAAAATTCCAATTTTTTCCAACTTTTGGAAAATTCTGGGAAAAAAAGACTTACCGATAAGGAAGGCCCATTAATATACCGTGTTTTTCCAATTGGTCGGATCACAAAAATAAACGACAAAAATGGTGAGCTTAAGAAGCTTTGTTTTTACCAGTCCGCCTAAGGATAAAAAAAGAAAAACAAAAGAAGAGATACGAAAAAGTACCATGTGGTCGGGAAATCTTGTTTGACCTGTGAAGTCATCTTCATCATCATCATCATCATCATCATCATCGAATATTGCGCCCGTTTCCCGAAAGGAGTCAATGAAAAGAAGAGGAATACAGACGGTCGAAAACAAAAAAGTTCATTGGCCTGTGTCGACGCCATCACTATAATTCTGCTGGTGGTCAGATACGCTATAGCTATTGGGAAACCGGTCGTGAGGGACGCGTCAAGGCCTCTTTCGGCAGTAACACACTAGTTTTCGTGTGGGGGTCAGTCAAGACGTCAAACCGCGATCATAGGAGACCGGTCTTGACGCGAGCGTCACAGCCTCTTTCGGTCTTGATATACTAGTTTTTGTGTAGGCGGTCAGTCGAGGGGTCAAGCCGCGGTCATAGGAGACCGCATCTTGACGGGGCGTCAAGGCCACTTTTTGCCTTAACATACTTATTTCAGTGTAGGCGGTCAGTCAAGACGTCAAACCACGGCCATTGGAGACCGGTCATGACGGGCGCGTCAAGGCCTCTTTGGACCTTAATATACTATTTTTAGTGTATGGGGCGGTCGGTTAAGGGGTCAACCGCGGTCATAGGAGACCGGTCCTGACGGGCGCGTCAAGGCCTCTTTCGGCCTTATTGTACTAGTTTTAGATTGGAGGGCAGTCAAGGGGTTGAACAGCGGTCACCGGAGACCGGTCTTGACTGTCGCGTCAAGGTCACTTTTGGCCTTAATATACTATTTTTAGTGTAGGGGGCGGTCAGTCAAGGAGGTCAAACCGTGGTTATAGAAGATCGGTCTTGACGGGCGCATTAAGGCCTACTTTAGCCTTAATATACTCGTTTTAGTGTGGGAGGCGGTCAGTCAAGGAGGCCAAACCACCGTCTCCAATTAGTACCATCTTGTGCTGGCGGTGGTGACGGCGAGCAAACCTACCTGATCGTGGAGGTCGCTGACGACTTCTTGCCAGGGGAGCTTGTACTCGAGCAAAATACGCCCGTCATCCAGATACCTGGAAAAAAAAAACGGGCTCCCATGTCAAAAACACAAGAAAACAGTAGTGACAGCCCGTGGGGGGAGGGAGGGGTAACCACTAGAGAGGAGGATTGGGGGGGGGGGGGTTCTCCGACGCGTACTTTTTCGACCACGCCAAGAAAATTACCGACCATGTGTGTGCTCAGACGAGGGACCGTACCGCACGAAAGGGGGTGAGAAAAACAACAGAACGAAACAAAACAACAGACAGGCTTCCTTCCGATCGACCGACCAGCGAGCAGCGCGCGGGGAGGCCAGACTACCTCAGCGCCACTCGAAACACTTCGTTCCTCAGGAAAGCTGATCGGGACGGGCCTAAGACCAAGGGGTGCTCGAATCAATTTCAACGTGTCGTAAATCGTTGGAATCGATGAACGCAATGTCAGCCATCAATCAACTATTGACATCAAACCTTCAACCGATTGGTCAACTGACAAATCAAAATCAATCGACCTATCAACCGAAACAGTAAACCAACCAACCAACCAATCAACCAATGAATGACTGAATGAATCAATCACTCGATCGATCAATCAATCAATCAACCAACCAAACCAACCAATCAATCCATCAATCAACCAACTAAACCCTCAATCAGTTGCAATCAACCAATCGATCGTTGAACATACCCAGTCTGTAAAAAAACACACCCTAATCATATACCTGAGAGGGGAAGGAAATATCGAAACACATCGACGACCACAGCGTCGCCCATAAGAAGCAAACTCGGGCTGCTGGGGTAGCGAGTGAGCAATAGGCATAGCTGCACGAGCACCCCCAACCTCTCCTCAAAGAGTCGCACAAAACATGCGCTGCATGATACCACTTCTTATGCGGCGCGCTCACACCATATGTGACCGGGACCGCCCCCCCCCCCCCCCCCCTCATGGCAAGACACACACGAGGCGGTTACATAGTACCCCCATTGCTGTCTCTGGAAGTGGCCACACCGCAAAATAAACAAACTCCCTGAAGCTGTCATCCATGTACAAGCCCGCCTCGCGAGCGGTTCATAGTAGGATGCAGCTCACCCTTCATACGACTCGCCCAACACCTCACGAGCGCTTCGCGCTTGGTGCAAGCAAAGTCTGCCTGGTCGGTGAAAACCCGACGCGCTCCGTCCCGGCATTGTAGGGATGCGAGGGTCTATGGCCATGCGACTACGGCCATGCATGATATCGAGTGCATCTCTCCTATCAAGTACACCCACCTACCCTCCTTGCACAGTGTGGGTCTCGAAAAATCTTCGCGGAGGCTTCGAACAACGTAAAACACCATTGGGCGAACCGAAGCCTTGCGGGGTTTGCTGTATTCGTTCAATGTCTCCACAAGGTGTTTTACACGCCCACATCGTGCAAGCGGCGGCGGCGGCGGGGGGGGGGGGGGGGGGGGGTCCGGCCACCGGCGATCCTAGAGGACGGCTGATTATACCGCACATGCTTCTTCACATTTGTTTTGGGCACTACCAGGTATGTGCTTGATATACACAGGACAAGGCAGAAAACGAGCAATAAGAAAGGCAGGGTGACATTTTGCAGGCAAACATGAATTTGCGAGACATTTTGTTTAAGTTGGTGTAGAGCGCACCCACTCTAAAAAAAGAAGACAAGAAATTGGGGAGTCCTTTTTCTGCCTAAACGCCCCCACTTTCAGATAAGAAATATGTCCTGGACCAGCTTTTTTTTTGTGTACAGTCAGTGTGTTTGGGCACCAAGGACAGAACAGGCGAAAAAACAACCCACGTGAGTGATGTCTGGCGCCCTCTCCGGTTCTTGAGCAGGGTCAGCATCGCCCCAAGGCACTCCGAGGGCGCGATGATGGTCGCATCGACTACCGGCTCAAGCACCTGCCAACACAAAACACGTAAAAAGCAAAAGCAAAAAGCAAAACAACATAAAAAATCAAATGGTCGACCAACCAGGCAAGCGAACGTAACAAGCAAACAAGCAAACAGGCAGACAGCCATGCGAACAAACAAACAAACACACAAACGCAACACACTCAAGCAAACAATCAATCAACCGATCAATCGATCAGACAAGCGAACACGCAAGCAAGCGAGCGAACCAGCAAGCAAGCAAACGAGCAAGCAAGCAAGCGAACAAGCAAGCGCGCAAACACACCAAAACGAAACATACAAGCGAAACGAACAGAACATAACAGACAGAACGAACAAAAAAAAAAACAACGACAACCAAACAAAACGAAACAAACGACGCAAACAAACCCATGGAACGAAGACGAAACCCCCCCCCCAAAAACAACAAAAACAAAAACAAACAAACGAACAAACACACCATATCATGCCATGCCATGCCATGCCATGTCATGCCGGGGCACATCAAAACAAAAAACAAAAAACTAAAAAGTGAACAAATATCTGTGCCCGAGAACCCGACGAAGGGCAGCAAGCAACACCGACAACGGCGACAACCAGCGGGTCGCGACAAACACCACAAGGAACTTCTCGAGAGGTACGTGATATGCCACCAGGTATATATGATACCACCCTTGGCACATGCCAGTCTGGGCGAAAATGTAACCCACGTTTGTACCCTTGATGTGAACATCACGCCGGTCTCGTGTTCCAGGCCATAGTGGTGTATGCTTGGTGTTATTTCGGGCGGACAAGCGGCTAGAAAAGCTTCAAAACGACTATACAAAAAGCAAAAAAAACTACCCCCCACCCTCCCCTGTTGCATATAGGTTAGGTTGGCGTCGGTTGGCAACGACACTGTAAAACATACCGCTCACTAGTGAGAGCTATACAACCAGGGTACCGTTATATACATTTTTTTGGCGGTCGCTCACAGCTGGTCGTCGAGTTAGATCATTTGTGCGAGGTAAAGGCGAGGCAAAGAACCTTTACTCCGCACAAGCGAATTGATCGTATCACGTAGTAATCATGGTAAGGCACCCAAGAGGCCGTTACATAGTACTCCCATTGCCGTCTCTGGAAGTGCCTACACCGGAAATTAAATCAACTCATTGAAGCTGTCGTCCATATGCAAGTCCGCCTCACAAGCGGTTATTTCTAGGATGCAGCTCACCACTCATGCGACTCGCCGAACACCTCACGGCGCTTCGCACTCGGTGCAAGCAAATGTCTGCCTGGTCGGTGAAAAACCCCGACATGCTCCGTCCCGGCCTTTGTAGGGATGCGAGGGTGCTATGGTCATACGACTACGACCATGCATGATGTCGAGTACAGCTCTCCTATCGAGTATACCCACCCCCCCTCCAACGCCGTACGTACGTACGGACTTGAAGGAGTCTGGTGTCGTCACCTTAAATTTCAATCCGTCTTTGGTCGAGGACTCGGGCCAGTCGGAGAGGTTAACCACCGTGAAAGGATCTCGCCCTCCGCACGGCTCAATCCTGATCAGATTGGATTGGTGGGTGGGTGGCAACATCAGCAGCAGCAACACACAGCGGTAACAGCAACAGCGGCAGCAGCAACAGCGGCAGCAGCAACAGCGGCAGCAGCAACAGCGGCAGCAGCAACAGCGGCAACAGCAACAGCGACAGCAGTACAAGCACCAGGGGCGGTGGCCACAACAGCAGCCAGCAGCGGCAGATATTGCTCTGAAAAATGCATCGGCAGTAGTAGTAGTAGTAGTAGTAGTAGCAGCAGTGGTAGTAGTAGCAGTAGTAGCAGCGCAGCAGCAGTAGGAAGAGTAATATTAACAGCAGTACGTGCTCTACCCTACCAAGGGCAGCAACACGAACAACAGCAACAGCAACAAACAACGAACAACAACCGCAATAACACCACTGCTACCCCCACCACCGCCAACCCCACCGCCACCCCCCGTCCAACCACCTCCAACCCGCCACCAACACGCCGATCAACGCACCACCAACACCACCAACACCACCAACACCAACACCAACCACGGCTGCCGGAAAACAATGAGGGCTCACTGGTATGGAACCGTCGGCGTCGTGAGAAGGACGGGCGTGTCGAACTCGTCGACGAGCCGCTGATGGAACACCTGTGTGCGTGCGTGTGGCACACGTGACGCATGCAGTCAGTCGGGTCGATCGCGCCAAACAAAAAAAGCAAGCACACACACACAATCGTTCGGTCAAAAAAAGGGGGGGGGGGGGGCGGGGGGGGCGGTGTACTCGATAGGAGATACGTGCTCGATCTCATGCATGGCCGTAGCCGCATGACCTCGCCTCGTATATACGTACACGCGCAGGATTTCGCGATGGTGGATACTCACGACTGTCCGCTGGTGTACGGCAGAGTATTCACATACTTTACATTCCGGAGACAATGGTTTTTTTTTCGCAGAGCACACGCGCGATCACACACCTACCTACCTCCATATGGAGGACGCCCAGAAAGCCCATCCTCAGCCCCATCCCCAGCGCCGGGCTCTGCTCCCGCTCCCACTCGATGGCCGCGTCGTTCAGTGCAAGCCTCTTCACCGCCCTCAAGAGGCCGTCGAAGTCTCCGTCATCTATAAAAACATAGAAAGTGCCCCGAGCCCAGCCCAGTAAGACAGCGAAAGTCATACATCCCACTGCAGGTGCACGTTGTTGTTGTTGTTGTTGTTGTTGTTGTTGTTGTTGTTGTTGTTGTTGTTGTTGTTGTTGTTGTTGTTGTTGTGGTGGTTGTTGTTGCTGCTGCTGTTCTTGTTGTTGTGGTGGTGGTTGTTGTTGTCGTTGTTGTTGCTGTTCTCACGTTAGCTCACATTGAAGGTGCCACGGATACCTTGCATCCTGATTTATTAGTAGTAACACAGCGATAATACGTAACGTAGACATGGTAACTTAAACGTATCACACGTATCTATTACGTCGAAGTATGTATCACGGGGGACGCTTTCTATTGCAGCCTGTTTTTGGCGACCGACAGCCGGCTAGATTTCAAGGAAATAGGTCTGCTACAGCAGTGAGGCGAGGAGAAGATTATGATCAATATCATCATCGTCGTCCTCGCGTATCATGTGGTAATGCTGTAAAAACTGTGTGCCTGGATTTTTGGCAATGACGATGCCTTTTGTATTTCGGGACTGCTGTATGATGTGATATGATATGATATGATATGATATGCTATGATATGATATGATATGATATGATACTGCTGTAAAAGCTGTGTGCCTGAACTTTTGACGATGATGATGCCTTTTGTATTTCGGGACTGCTGTATGATATGATATGATATGATACTGCTGTAAAAGCTGCGTGCCTGGATTTTTGACAATGACGATGGTGCCTTCTGTATTTCGGGACTGCTGTATGATATAATATGATATGATATGATATGATATGATATGATATGGCATGATGATGATACTTCGTATGACATGATATGATGTGTGATATCACATGATATCATATCATAGTGGTTCGAACAACATATGTGCGCGCTTGACTTGATTGCGATGCACAAGTCGCAGTTTGCCCTTCGTGAAAAAAAAACATTTCGGGGCCGAGAACTTAACGAGCTACCAGTACTCCATATTTCTTTGCGCATCTGCTGCCGAAAGCCAGATGAAAATGTATACCACGTATCATACGCACGACGCATTCTCCAAGTGCCCCACCTTCGTCTCGGAAGGGATGCGTGGTCAATGGTCTAACGACTAGGGCAAATAACAAATGAGTACGCCACCCGCCCCCTCCCCCTTCCCCTCCGCCGCCAATACACCTGGTTTATGTTTCGCTTGACTTGGCGTCGGTTGGCGACGATGCTGTAAAACACGCCTCTCGCTGCGTCAGCAATAGTACGAAGACGACGAGGGTACCGTTTTTTTCTTTTTCTTTTTCTTTTTGGCGGTCACCACAGCTGGCGGTCGAGTTAGATCGTTCAACTCCGTACAAGGGGGGCAGAAGTATCACCTATTACGGGGGACCATAGTTAACAGGACCTACGGTACACATAAAAACCTATATGTTTAACCATTTTTACTAACAATATTTGGTCCTGTTAACTATGGTCCCCCGTAATAGTGCGAACCAGTATATGGTAAGAGGATGCGGCCCACCCTTCACGTGGCTCGGCCAACACCCCACGGCGCTTCGCGCTTGGCGCAAGAGGCAATGTCTGGCCGGCCGGTGAAAACCCGACGTGCTCCGTCCCGGCATTGTAGGGATGCGAGGGTCTATGGTCATACGACTACGACCATGCAAGATACCAGTAACCCCCCCCCCCGCCTCTCCTCCCCTCCATATATATGCATAATACATGTATGTATGTATGTATGTATGTATGTATGTATGTATGTATGTATGTATGTATGTATGTATGTATGTATGTATGTATGCATGTATGTATGTATGTATGTATGTATGTATGCTTTTCAGAGTGGAAACGGGACGATAAAAAGAGACTCTTACAGCGACGGTCACTGACTGCAGTGTGATTGGGGGGGGGGGGGGTATATATATATACGATGGTTGGTGTCCGAGTTGCAATGGTTAAACGCATGAGAGTCGTGCGTAAGGCAATGGTTGACGGTACCCGTACTGCTGCTGGGCGGGCGTTCACGCTGCAGGCAGACCGCTGTTGGTAGCGGCAACGCTATCACTGTTTTGGCCGCCCCCCTCCCAGAGAGCTTGAACGAAGAACAAATCATACGCGAATCGAATCGAATTGATACGAATCGATTCGTCTTTGCATCTATAAAATCGAACCGAATCCGATCCGACTTTGGTCAGTTTGCTCATAAAGCTTGTCGCTGTTTTGGTCGGTATCCCTCGTTTTTCGGCGTTTCCCACAGGAGTTTATAACGAAGAACGATCTTGAACCGAATCGACTCATATGTAAAACACAAAATCCGATAGATTCATCTCACACGAATAAAGCTGAATTGAATCCGGTTCGATGTGGTCAGTTTTGCTCAACGTTTATCGTTGTGTCTCCGCCCCGAAATGGATTAAGCAAAGTGCCCTTCGCCCTCCCTCCCACTCTTTTACCTAGGGGGTACACGCTGGCGAAGAGCATGCTCTTGGAGGGCTCGATGATGGCGAGCGGGGTGGGCGCCGGGCCAGACACCCCCGCGCGGATGATGGTGTCCCCCATAGACGCCTGCCTGGTAGAGCGCATCCCTGCCGCCGGCCAACAAAACCCGAACGCGAGGCTATAGGTATGTTTGAAAAAAACATTTTTTTTTTTCTTCGAACATATATATACATCTCTCTCTCTCTCTCTCTCTCTCTCTCTCTCTCTCTTTCTCTCTCTCTCTTTCCTCGTACGCGCACTTTTTCCGCGAAACAAAAGCAGGGAAGGTAGACGGACACGGGAAAGCCGATTGATTACAGTCGCCGAGAATTTTTGCGTGCGATCTGCGCAAACGCGGAACCCGTGACATGCTTTCATTTTTTTTTTTTCTCCGGCGGGAATAGATAAAGATACGTACTTCCCCTGGGTTTCATACATACAGTACCAGGCCTCCTTATTTTTTATTTTGCTTTTCAAATCGTGGGGTTTTATTTTTATTTTTTTCAGGAAATATTTTGTTTTTTTGCCCAAAGCGAACGAGCACACACAGCCCACACACACAGGCTGTTTACGGACCCAAACCTCCTAGGACTTACCCGCGATCATATACCCGACCTGGCCCGGGTACAGCGCTCCCGTCCTCGTCTGGCTGGGGGCGAGAAGGCCAACCTCTTGGACCGAGAACGTTTCCGATGAGCCGCCGCCGCTGCTATTCGGGTCCCCCGATCCGTGAGCGAGGTGGAACGGTACGATTCGGTCTTGTTCCACCAAGCAGCCGTCCACCACCTCCACGAGGCAAATAACGCCTCTGAATTGTGGCAACGGGGGGGGGGGGCGGGGGCGGGGGGGGGGTGGGGGGGGGGGGCAATATATGTATATACACTTGAAAAACATTTCCACAAAATGTGTTTTAACATGCTCTAAATTTTTCGTTTGTGTTTCGTTTTTCCATCGTGCCAATTTGGGGCCACTTCCTGAGACAGCAATGGGTGGGTGGGTGTATTATGGGCCTGCCTCGTGGGTGCCCTCCCATACACAAGAGTACGTGATACAAGCATTCCCCTTGTGCGAAGGGAGCTAAGACTTTTCAGGGGGTGGGGGGGGGGGGTACTCTAAAATGGGGGGCTTAACCGCGGTGTGATGCGGAGGGGTGTACTCGATAGGAGAGATGTACTCGATCTCATGCATGGCCGTAGTCGTATGACCATAGACCCTCGCGTCCCTACAATGCCGGGACGGAGCATGTCGGGTTTTCACCGACCAGGCAGACATTGCTTGCACCAAGCGCGAAGCGCCGTGAGGTGTCTGGCGAGTCGCATGAGGGGTGAGCTGCATCCTACTAAGGACTGCTTTTGAGGCGGACTTGCATATGGACGACAGCTTCAATGAGTTGATTTAATTTCCGGTGTAGGCATTTCCAGAGACAGCAATGGGAGTACTATGTAACTGCCTCTTGGGTGCCTTACCTTGAACACTACGTGATACGATCATTCCCAATTGTGCGGAGTAAAGGCTCTTTACCTCGCAGAAATTATCTAACTCGACAACCAGCGGTGGGCGACCGCCAGAAAAAAAAACGGTACCCTGGCTGTCTAGCTCACGTAGTGAGCGGCATGTTTTACAGTGTCGTTGCCAACCGACGCCAACCCAACCTATAAAAAATAGGGCGGGGGGCGGGGTGTACTCAATATTGTGCATGGCCGTAGTCGTGTGACCATAGAGGGGTGGGGGGGGGGGGGGCTTTGGGGTTGGGGGGGGGGCAGAGGGGGTTCTTCTCTTTTTATCGTCGGGGTGTCTCTTGAAGACGTCCGGTGTGACTCGTAGCAGTGCCAGTAGGGTATAAACTCTTGTACCCAGGCACCACAGCTGGTTGTTTTGGTTATTCTCGGGTAGGTACCCGGGCGCCTCCAGAGCGTACACTCTGCCAAACGGTACCAGGTACACAGTGCACTCTGGGGGTACCTACCCCACAGGTACAAAACCTGTTAATAGTTGTATTCGTCGTACTCGGGTATATACCCGGAAACTTGCAGAGTACGTGAGGTACCGTACCAACCGCACCCTTGGAATGCTGGTGCTGTATGTACCGGTATCACCGTTTTTTTTTTTTTTTTCTCATCCCATTCATTATCTTCGCACATCTTCTTCTCTCTCTCCTTCCAACTCGTAACTCAGATCCGGGGTCGCATAGCAGGCTCTTCTCCCCCCTTCCCGCTACGGTACGTGCCTTTAATTTTTGTCGCGAGAAGATTTCAGCCTTTTCTTCCCTCGTCGACTCGCATCGAATTGTGCCTACCCACGCTGCAAGGCGCTCTCAACAATTGAATCCTTTTTTATTTTTTCAAATAAAGTCAAAGTCCGACCCACCTGGGGCTCGAACCCAGGACTCAAACAAGTAGAATTCGAGGTTAACCACTTGAACCACCGGGGCGACCGGCATATCATAATGTGACGCACATAAACCACGAGGGGAAGTGATAGAGGATGTTGCTGCCAACAGACACGCCGATTCAGCAGTATCCCCCCCACCCCCACCCCCCCCCCCCTCTATATATTATATATAGGTTGGGTTGGCGTCGGTTGGCAACCGACACTGTAAAACATGCCGCTCATTGCTTGAGCTAGACAACCAGGGTACGCTTTTGTTATGCGATTTTTTGGCGGCCGGTCGCAACTGGCGATCGAGTCTTAGATCCTTTGTGCGAGGTGGAGAACCATTTACTCCGCACAAGGGGAATAATCGCATCACGAAGTGTATATGGTATGAAGCACCCACGAGGCAGTTACATACTCCATTGCTGTCTCCGGAAGTGACCACACCGGACATTAAATGAACTCATTGAAGCTGTGATCCGTATGCAAGAAAGCCCACCTCAAAAGCGGTTCTTAGTAGGATGCCGCTCACCCTTCATGCGACGTGCCGAACACCTCACGGCGCTTCGCGCCTGGTGTAAGCGACGCCTGCCTTGTCGGTGAAAACCCGGCGTGCACCGTCCCGGCATTGTAGAGATGCAAGTGTCTATGGTCATACGACTACGGCCATGCATGCTAATGAGTATACCCCCTCCACACTTTGACGCAAGCAACGTCTGCCTGGTCGGTGAAAACCCGACATGTTACGTCCCGGCATCGTAGGGGTGCGCGGGTCTATGGTCATGCGACTATGGTTATGCATGAGATCGAGTACATCTCTCCCATCGAGTACTACCCCTCCCCCTCTCCACTATGCATGCCATGAGCACACACCTCCCTCGGCCCCCGAACTCCTATCCTCGTTCCTGACCTGACAGAGTCGAACCACGAGTCTACCAACCTTGCCCTCAGGGGCGCGGCGGGATCAACCTCCCGCGGCGGCGGCGGCACCCTCTCTACGATGGCCCTCAGGACCTGAGTGCCTCGAAACAAAAACACGAGCACATACGCGAACACGAGCACATACACAACAACCCACGAAGGGAGAGGAAGATATGGAACAGGGGGGGAACAGGACAGGACGAGGCAAGTCAAGATACGACAGGACACGACAAGACAGGAGAAGACACGACAGGACACGACGAGACAGGACAAGACACGACAAGAACAAGACAGGGCAAGCCGATATGTAATAGGATAGAGAAGGACAGAAAATGACAGGACAAGTCAAGACAAAACACGACACGACACGAAACGACAAGGACGGGACGGCACAGGACAGGACAGGACAGGACAGGGCAGGACAGGGCAGGATAGGATAGGATAGGATAGGACAGGACAGGACAGGACAAGACAGGACAAGTACAAGACAGGACAGGACAGGACAGGACAGGACAGGACAGGACAAGTACAAGACAGGACAGGATAGGACAGGACAGGACAGGACGGAGCAGGGTCAGGAAGGGGCCGGCTACAGAGAAAGAAGGAAATAAAATAGAGAAAACCTCGACAGTGGGAATGGAACGGAATGGGATAGAACATGACGGTGCAGAAACCGAACGTAACTGAATGTGACTCCTAGGACGCGACTTGTCACCTGCGTCGCTGCACAAACACCGATGTCCAATGCCCATCAGCAACACCGACCAGTCGCAGTGTGCCAAAATACAAGACGTCCCACAGGCACCGCGTGGGGGTAGCCGTAACCGGACGACAATACGGTCACAGTATAACCCCTCCACGCCCGCCGTAAGGATGTACAGGTTGGGTTGGCGTCGGTTGGCGACGACGCTGTAAACACGCCTCTCATACCGTAATAATACGGGGATGTATTTTGAATAAAATGAGTTTGATCCTGGCTCCGAGTGAAGGCTATAAGCCTGCTTGAATACATGCGAGTTGAATGGCTAAAACCATAGCGTACGGGTGAGTAAGAGGCTAATATCTGGCTTCAACTTGGGAACAATCCCATCCCTCAGGGGAGAAGGTGACAGAAAAATACCGAATAAAATACATAAAGGTCCGCCGGTTGAAGATGATTAGGTTTATCATTAGGTAGATGGTGAGGTGGAGCTTACCAAGCCAATGATGCCTCGTTGGTCTGATAGGACGATCAATCACACACTCAGTGCGTGAGCTAAAAAACCAGGGTAAGAGCCATTCATTTTTTTTCTTGGCGGTCACCACCGGCTGGCCGTCGAGTCGCATCATTTTCTGTGCGGGCAGAGCCGAAACTCCGCGCAAGGGGGCGATCGTATCACTTAGTGTGTATAGGGGGGGCGATCACGAGGCAGATGCATAGTAAAACCATTGCTGTCTCTCGAAGCGGCCACAACAGACAGTACATCAATTCATTGACGCTGTCATCCATCTGCAAGAAAATCCGCCTCAAAGAGCGGTTCTTCGTAGGATGCGGCTCACCCTTCATGGGACTCGCCAAAACACCCCACGGTGCTTCGCGCTTGGTGCCAGCAATAACTGCCTGGTTAGTGAAAACCCGAGGGTCAATGGTCACACGAATACGGCCATGCATGATGATAATGAGTACACCCCTCCCCCCCCCCCTTCCCGGTCCCCCCCTCCTCCCTTCCCCTCTTTCTAAGTTTGATGTTTTTCTCACCTCGTCAACGCCTTCCCCTGTCTTGGCCGAGGTAGGTATGACGTCATCTGTGTCCAAGTCAAAGGTCGTTGCCACGGACAGAATAGCGTCCTGAAACAATCATCGAGCGAGCAAGCCGAAGGCAAAGGGGATAAGCCTTACGCTAACTCCTGGTAGGAGCACCAATATAGCGCACGTTCTCGATAGATAGAACAAGATCAATACGTGCAGATAAGTATACATACATACATACATACGCAATACAGACAGACAGACAGACATACCCAGACAGGGCGGCGGAGCTTGCCGGGGGCGACCGACCGACCGACAGTCTCCCCTCGACGTCGATGTTTCTCGCCTCCTCGTTCGCGTTGGCGTGGTGACAGCTCCTAAGCCTACACTCACTGTGCAAGCAGGTACATTTTCGAATGTATACGCTTCATTCAACAAACCTCAACAAACAGCACGGACAACTGGGCGTACTAGATTGCTGATGGGCAGAAGTAAAGAGCGGTTCCACGTGAACAAAAAACACCCACCCACACACACACTCGAGCAGTCCCGCGTCAACGCTGACAGGTAAAAACAAATCTTCTTCTCTCGCGACAACGTTGGCGAGAGGACGGGTGGAAAAAAAACCCATTTACATCTTCTCTGACGTCAACAACGTCGGGGTGGTGACAGCTCCAAAAACTATTGCGTCTCTCACGTCAACGTTGGCGTGGTGCAGGTCTATCTTGGTTACGACCGGCACCAGCTTCAGCCCCGCCGCCTGGGCGGTCTTAGCCGTGGACAGCGTCTGCGCCTGCACGCCCTGGGTGGCGTCGACGAGAAGCAGGGCCCCCTGGCACGCCGAGAGGCTCCGCACCACCTGCGTCGTGAGCGGAACGCGTGTGCGGAACGCGTGTGGCGTTTCACAACGTGAACGAGCAAGGCGCCACAAGGTAGCGTGTGGCATTGTTTTGTGTAGGCCGAATAGACGCATGAGCTACGCACGAGCTACGCACGAGCTACGCATGGTAGAGGGAGTGTGCATACCTCTTCGATGATATTTTCGGAGCTCCAAACCTCACTCGAAATAATAGTTTTGATAAGACGCACGCCACCAAAGGGGTGCGCCTGATACGGTCTGAGGCTCTCACACGAGGAGCTTTCTCAGGCCAGCCGAAAAAAACGGATTTCAAGAAAATTGTGCCGTTATCCCGATGAGCGGTCCCATGGCCCACGAGGCCTACTCCCAGAAAATGTCGTAAAAAACCCCCCGATAGGGTGGAGTTCCGAAGTTTAGAAGGCTCATCCGCCATTACTATTATGGCCAGAAAATGCTACCCTTCTCTCGTAGCACGCCTCCTCAACAATGCATACTGCACACCCAACAACTTGATGGCCGTAATTAAATTGAAGCATTTGATACTCGACGAATCTCATTACGAGAAAAAACACCAATCGGGTTTTTGTTTTTGGCTATTGCCTCAGCTGAGCCCCCCCCCCCCCCCGCCCCGTCAGTTAACCCTTCTAGTACTGCAGTCCTTCGGGACAAACCACTCTAATTTCAAGTGTTTTGCCCCCAAAACGGGACTGCAGTTCTAAAAGGATTGAATATACAACTATTTGTGCACGAAAGTACCCCCTCCATCGCACTGTATAGGTATCAACCGCACTGTAGAGGCATGGCTATGTAACGTAGCACATGTAATGCGTTCGTAACGTTTTACGGGTACACAACGTCTAACGTTCCGCGTGGAACTCCAAAGCGTGGCGTGTTTGTAAGACCGGACAATCTTCGTCTCGGACATCGCCGGGTTTCTTCAGTATCAATTAAAGGCCTCATCATAGCGATGCATCTGCAGCAGTACAATGCGCGGTTTCCCATTCCTCTGACAAGCACTGGATTCCCCCAGGGTTTGTAATATTTATTGGGGTGGGGATCGGGGTGGAGTGCCACTTGTAGTGCAACGTGTAACGCTTGGCGAACCTCGGCTTTCCTCGGGGTTCGTGTGGTGTTTCTGGGGAGCGGCGGTTGGGGCGGGGGGGTGTACTCGGTATCATGCATGGCCGTAGTCGCATAGACCCTCGCATCTCTACAATGTCGGGGCGG
Organism: Nereocystis luetkeana; assembly: GCA_031213475.1. Taxonomy (NCBI): domain Eukaryota; class Phaeophyceae; order Laminariales; family Laminariaceae; genus Nereocystis; species Nereocystis luetkeana. Next base: position 4,531,039 of record JARUPZ010000023.1, read on the forward strand.
AGCACGCCGGGTTTTCACCGACCAGGCAGACATTGCTTGCACCAAGCGCGAAGCGCCGTGGGGCGTTCGGCGACTCGCATGAAGGGCGAGCTACATCGTACTAATAACCGCTTTGAGGTGGATTTTCTTACATATGGATGGCAGCTTCAATGAATTCATTTATTTCCCGGCGTAGTTACTTCCGGAGACAGCAACGGGAGTGCTGTGTAACTGCCTCGTGGGTGCTCTACCTCCAACACTATGTTGATGCGATCATTGTGTGGAGCTAAGGTTCTCCACCCTGCACAACATGATCCAACTCGATCGTCAGCTGTGACCGATCACCACACAAAAGCATACCAAAAAAAAAGTTGCACTGGTTGTCTAGCTCGCGTAGTGAGCGGCATGTTTTACACTGTCGCTGCCAATCGACGCCAACCCAACATATACAGAATATATAGGGGGTGGGGTTGGCGTCGGTTGGGACCGAACTCTCGTGCCATTACTTGTTATTTCGACGTCGTCGACACTAAACCACCGTGCACGTAAGCGTTTCGGTTTCATTTTCTGGTGCGCGCAAGCAATGGCGAAGGAGTTGAACCGCGTTTCGTCAAGACGGGCAAGGGTAACGGTAGCAACACGTGTGTCTCCCACGATGTGAAGAGGTCCTTGAGGTAAAGAAAAGCGCTATACTACTCCTGTACCTGATCCTCGTGCGGAACTTGAGATACAACAAAGTGGGCATGTATTCCGGTGATGCAGGGGGCGGGCCTGGCGGGCTGGGAGGTGCCGAGCAGTCCCATAACACACCCACTCGTACTAAGCTAGCCTGTACCGCTCGATGTACGTATGCTCACTAGGCATGCCACATACTACACCACAACGATGTCAAGACCAGCGCTCCTCTTGGTGCGATGAGTTCTTCCGAGCGCGCACACACACGCGTGCATACGTGGCAGCAGCAGCAGCAGCAGCAGCAGTGGGGGCGGCGGGCAGTGTGACACCCCGACTCGGGGTACTTGCTACGCGTACCTCGTAGCTAAAGTCAACGTGGCCGGGCGTGTCGATGAGATTGAGGAGGTGCCCGTCGTGAAGCATGCTCGCCGTTTGCGCCTTCACGGTGATTCCCCTGTCGCGTTCGACCTGAGGTGTGATTCGGTTAGGTGCGGTGGTGCGGTTAGGTGCGGTTTGGTTTGGTTTGGTTCGGCTCGGTTCGGTTCGGTTCGGTTCGGTTTGGTTTGGTTCGGTTCGGTTCGGTTCGGTTCGGTTCGGTTCGGTTCGGTTCGGTTCGGTGCGGTTCGGTCTGGTTTACTTCGGTTCCATGTTTTCTTTTTGCGTGGTTCCATGTTTTATTTTCGCGTGGTTCCGTGCGGTGTTGTGCACTTCGGTGCGGTTTGGGCGCTTGTACGAAAACGCGCGAGCAAGCAATGGGGGAGACGCAAAGGCGAAGGGGTGAGCAGTGCAGCAAGCAAGGTCAAGCGAAGACCCCGACGGAGGGTTTGACGGGGTGGGGTTCGTTTTTCTGAGCGTGGTTGTGAAGCTGCCAGCACGATCGATCGGTGGAGGAGCGCTTTCAATGAGCCGGCGCTAGGTGATGCGATGCGGTGCGATACGATGCGGTGCGATGCGCGATAGTTTCAAACCAGCACACAGTAAAATAGTACCTGGAGGGTGTCGAGCATTTGGGGACTGCCCTTGCTGTCCTTGGCGCTGATCGTTCCGGTCGTCACCAGGAGGCAGTCGGCGAGGGTGCTCTTGCCGTGATCGATGTGTGCGATGATGCTTCGCGCGAGCGAGGAGCCAAGAGACGGATTGAAACGGTCCGCCACGCGGGAAGGGGAGCGGCATCGTCGTCGCGGTTGTTGTGGTTGTTTTGGTTGTCGTTATCGAGCGCGGGAGGGAGGAGGAAGCAAGGGGAGAGTAAAGGGGAGAGAGGGGAGGGGGGGGAGCTTTGGGGCTTCCAGTACCTGGTAACCTGGTACCTGGAGTGACGGAGGGTTGGAAGCTACCGGTAACCTGGTACTAGGCCCTGGTACGCCTCAACACGCACATGCACATGATGCCGCAATTGCCCACAACCGCATTGTGAGGTTGCAGGTTACATAGGGTCGTAATTCTGCTGTGTGCCTCGTGCACCGCTCGAAGGGTTGAAGTCGAAATGCTGCATGTGTTACACGCACGAGTGCTGCCGTAGGTACACCGTACACAGCAGCCGTGCAGGACTCTCTCCTGATTTCCTCAAGGGAAGACCAACTATCATAGAGGCTGTGTAGGCACACAAACAGCACAACAACAGTGCTGTATTTGACGATGCTAGACTTTACTCTTGCACGTGCTCTGTGCCGATGCTGCAAGAGAGCATACCTGAAGTTGCGTATTAGCCGAGGCTCGTAGCGAGACAGCATATCTGGCTGTCGATGTAAAGCATTAATCGTCGACGGCTCGCCGACATCCGTGGTAGAAGTCGCGTTGTACCATCGAACTGCAGCGCATACCCCGCGAAGGGGAGGACCTAGCTTTCGCTTGAGGCCTGTAGACCCTGCCATCCACATCCGAGGCACTACACGCACGCGCGTACCCACACCTTTTCCCTCTTGTGTGAGTTTTGTTTTGTTCTGAGATAAGGGAGTTCCACGCATGTTTCGCGGCGGGACTGCAATAGAAGAACGGGGATATCTGAAGCACCAAATATTCACCCAACGCGCCACCACAGCCAACAGTACACCTGGCGACTAGCGGTGTACTGCTATCTATACGCCGCTCCGAGGACTAACTTGGCAAGCGCTCATCGTACTTCCGATCGTTTCCGGGCGTTGCATAGCTTGCAGCGCTTGCACCCTCGCTTTCGACGAGCCGCAACTCTCTTGTCTTTGGAGAGCGAAACAGGTAGCGTCGTCATCGAAAACAAGTAACAATGGGACCGAAGAAGAAATGGCACATGCGCTCCCAGCCCAAGCGCTCACGGGACGACCAGCAGCAAGCTAACAGCGACGGTGGTAGCGGCGGCAGCAGAAATGGAAACGGCAAAGGCGAAGCCTCCCAGCAGCAGCAGCATCAGCCGAGCAAGAGGGCCCGCGTGTCGGCGATGAGCCTCGGCAACGTCAAGGGCCACCAGGCCGTCGTTGGCACCTGCGATGTGCGCAACGACAGACAGGCCACCGCCGAGCTTGTCGACCTGCTCAACGCTTTCGCCGACGAGCTGTACCCGGAGGGAGGGGGGCAGCAACAGCAGGGGGAGGAGGAGGAGGAGGAGAAGAACGACGCGACGGAAGCGGCGGCACCGCCCACCCCCAAGGCTGCTGCGCCGGGTCTAGATGGCGACGCTGACAGCGGGACCAAACCCGCGTCGGTGTCGGCCTCACCCCCTGCCGGCGCGCCAACGCCGCCCACCGCCGCCGCGCCCGGGGACAAGCCGCCGCTGTCGGTGGAAGAGATGGTGCGGCAGGAGGCGGACGCGCTGCGCTCGGGGACGGCGGAGTCGCACCGGTTCAAGTCCGTCAATACCTTCGTGCGGGGGGTGGTGATGGTCTGCGTCATGGACCCGAAGATAGACGTGCTGAAGCTGGTGGACACGGTGTTCGAAGGGATAAGGTCGACGAGGAAGCGCCGCTGCCGGTTCCTGGAGAGGGTGACCCCGATGCAGGTCACGGCCTTCTCGGAGCTGGAGGCGTTCAAATCCGCCGCGGAGCCCGTGGTGTCGGAGGCGCTGCCGCAGGTGGCGGAGGGAGTGCCGCCGATTGACGCGGGTAAGGTTGCCGTCGCGCAGCCCGGGGATAACGCCGGTGCTGATGCTGCTGCTAGTGCTAGTGCCGGAAAATCGGAATCGGAAGCGTCGCCGCCCAACAAGGAGGAAACTGCTGGGGACGGGGGCGGGGGAGGACGGACGGTGGCATCACCGCCGGGGGTAGAGGTGGAGGCGGCGGCGGTCTCCGACGCGGCAGGGGACGCTGCTGGCGACAGCTCGACTCCAACAACAGCTACAGCTGGACGAGCTTCAGACGGCGGCGGGGCACCGAGCTGCACGGACGAGAAGGCAACAGCTGCTCTTATCGCTGACAAGGCGGAGCAGGTTGTAGAGGCAACGGTGGCGGCGGCGGCGGCGGCGGCGGCGGCGGCGGCGGTGACGCCAGAGGAAGCCGCCGTAACGACGGTGGTGGAGGCGACGGACGGGGGCGAGGGGGTGAGCGTGGGGGCGGGCGAGGTAGCCGCCAGCAAGACCTGCGACAAGCGGTGGAAGTTCAGGGTGGACGTTAGGCGGAGAAATTCGGGGCTGAAGCGGCTAGACTTGATCAACGCCGTTGCGGACTCTGTCGGCAAGGGGCATTCGGTCAGCATGTCCTCTCCCGAGGTGAAAAAAAAACGAGCGTCATGTACGTGCCTCGTATACCTGGCATAATGCGGAGTTCCCAAAACTCTCGGTGGGGCGGTTTCCGGGGTGGCGGCGGACACGCTTTTTTATCGTGGGTCGTGGTTCAACAAGCGCAAGTGCACGTAGAGATGCCGCATACCACCAAGGTAGTATCGCGATGCCTCGTATTTATACTGCTGTATCTCGCAATTTAGAGGCTGGCTTTCTGTACGCATACATAGCTGGAGAACCACGGAGCATATAGATATTTTTTTTTTGGGGGGGGGAGGGGCAAGTGGTGTCAATCCCGGCACCAACGCCATCGCGAGTGAGCTGTTCGGCCCCAAAATTTTGGTCGTATTTGGTCGTTCGCAAAGCTATACGAACTTGTTTCTATTACAATTATTTATGATTTTCCCAACTTGGTGCGTGTGTGTGTGTTTTTTGTCTCTGCGCCAGAACTGCCTATTACGGGGGGGCATAGTTAATAGGACCTATGGTATACACAAAAAACTATATATTTATCTATTTGTACTATCAATATTTGGTCCTATTTGCTATGGTTCCCCGTAATGGTAATCTTCAATCGGTCCGGTTTGTCGTTTCTTAAATAAGTACGTACTGGTACCAAGCACCCTGTTTTGTTTTTCACGAATGATGTACGAGATACCGGGTGTACCCCACAGTTGGAGCTCTGCTTATTTTGCACCTGTGATATCGATATGATATCCGGTAGCACTTTCGGCTTTGGGAACGGCGGCGGAATTTACTAAGCCACCCCCTCACCCCCACCCCCCGCCCCGCATCCATAAGCATAGCAAACAACAAGTTTCATGGGTCTCGTGCGTTGCCCGTTCGCTGTCTTACACGCCAACGCCCCTGCCCCCCACCCCCCCCGCGCGCGTGTTCCCATTTGCTGTGTACCACGCCTCCACTCTCCGGGAAACCTGGCACGCCGCTTGCTTAGGTGACGATCGCGATAGAGGCGGTCAAGTCGGTCGTGGGTGCCAGCGTATTATTCAACTATGCTCTCAATCACGAGTACAGCATCAGCAGACTGCAAGACGCGGTTTGCGGCGCCCTTCTCAACGACTAGACGAAAGCCAGCGTTTATGTACGTCTTGAGAGTAGTAAAATCGAGGGCTGGAGTGGGGTGGGGTGGGGTAGGGTGGGATCCGGGTAGGTTTGTTGTACACCTTCGCAGGCGTTATGAAGGATTTTTGGGTAGGAGTGCTTGAGCATCCGAGACTTACGAACAGGGGGTTGGGCTACGGGGTGGGGTAAGCGCTTCGGTTGGCAAGGTCGGCACTCATGTACCGCTACGTACCGTATTGGGGTGCGTACCAGGTACGTGTTGACCTTTTTAGCCGTACCCCGTAGGCAGAAAGTATCCTAGCTAAATTCCAGGTGGTTTACTCCCGAAATTTCGGGGATATTTCTGAAGACGTTAGTATAGGAGTAGTGGGGGAGGGGCGCAGTTAGCGTGACATTAAAGTACAGCCTCAGCAAGCTGAAGATTTTCGGCGAGGGCTATGATAGGCAGGAACTACCCTATCATACGTACGTTTTTGAGATGGGAATTGGGGTTGGCAGTGGGGGCGTGGGATGGGGCGTGGGCGGTTGTTTGGTCTCCGGGTTGGTGTTATCTCGCTCTGGGCATTTAATTGGCTCCTCGGGCAGGCCATGATCTATCTGATCTGTCTACTGATAGATCCTCTAGTTCCTCACGCGCCGTTGCCAGAGATTTGTGCAGAATCTGTGCATCAATAATAGTACAGATCCAACCCAGGAAGCATCATGCAGATTATGCAGGTCACACCCGGCAACATGAGCTAGATCATACAGATCATAAAGATCATACAGATCATACAAATGAGGAAAGTATCCACCTTGGAATATCTAGACTCATGAACCTGTGGGAATCGATGACCTGAGCGAGGTGTTCCGTTTGTTTGCCTTTGTCAAGCGTGACTGCAGTAGCCCGCCATTAACGGGGCGATTTGTTCCCGTGTTGCTGGCGGGTGCGGTTTTTTTCGGTCGTTGTTTGTGATGTACCCGTAGCGGCTCCTAAAGGCGTGCTATCAATAGGTATGATACTATATTTTCAGTGATGTAAGTGTGTTGCGACACGCCTGGAGCTTTTCAAGAGGGAGACATTTGCAAACGGCAATGTTACATACAACGAGGGTCTGCGTGCGTTTGCCTATGGTAGAGTATAATATAGTATAATGTATGCTCTGGAGGTAAATTACCCGGGTATCTATCCATCTATCTGTTACGGGGGACCATAGTAAATAGGACCAAATATTGTTTGAAAAAATAGTGAAATGTATACCAGGTACCTGGTAGTGTTTTGTGTGTACCGTAGGTCCTATTTACTATGCCCCCCCGTAATATCTATCTATCTATCTATCTATCTATCTGCCCAAGCCCTTTAGGACTGCAGCCCCGTTTTAGATACAAACCATTCAAATTCTAAGTAATTTGTCCCCAAAACGGGACTGCAGCGCTAGAAGGGTCAACAAAACGGTACGATAGGGGCCGGTGCATCTATTTGTGATACCTGTACGTACAGGCGCGCCTTTCACCCCCCCCCGTTTGTGAGGGCGTACATGCAGGTGCCCCTTCCACTCCTCCTTTCGTGCGTACTCACTTCGTACGTACATGTTTTTGTTTTTTAGCCATTAAATTATTGGATGTTGCCGAAGAGTTAGTTACACTCTTACTGCTCAGGAATACGTTACCGGCTCTTGATGCGGGCTACTTACTCGTAATGTGTGTGTTTGTGTGTGTGTGTGTGTGTGTGTGTGTGTGTGTGTGTGTGTGTTTTTTTTTTTTTTTTTTTTGGAATACGGCAGAGACAGAAACCGGTGCGATCTTTCCCGCAGCAGCAGCAGTAGTAGTCGTGCGAAGAGCGTGATTATTATGCCGCACTCACTCGCATCATGTATCCTATCATATCATTTACACACGCGCAACACTGCTCTACGTATCCCTATACTTACACCCAGCCCTTTCGACTTTCTCACAAAAAACACCTAATGTCATAACTGCGCACGTATCCGCCTCTAACGTCGAAATCAACCACATGGTAGGCCAGCCAACAACCGACCGAGTCGCGCGGCGCGTTCCTTCCTGCGGCCTGTGACCTCGCGATCCCGTCGCTATGGCGGCGAGGGTTACCTATTATACCAGATACCGTCTTGGGTAGGGTTTAGATTTTATTTTCTCGATCCATGTAATATTTTTTTCCCAGCAGGGTTCGGGGGAATCGGTCTTTCTACACATAATACGTACCTGGTACGTCTCTTCGTTGTGCCATACCTGGTACATACTAAAATTGGTCGGAAAAAACGTCTATTTTATTTATAGCTGATGCTACAACACGTTCAAGATGCGGCAGAGTCGCGCACAGCAAGTTTACGTGCCACCGGTGTAAAATATGAGACCGCGGTTTGACCTGCTGCCTTTTTCAAAATACAAGGACCAATTGGGTAATATCATAACATTCGTTACAAATGGTCCTCATGATTCGGTGCAGTGGTAGTATAGTACGGCCCAAAGCCACCGTGACGTTGACACGCGCGACCAAACCGGCGGGTCTCCCACGTAGCTTTGGTGCACAGTAACCCCCCCCCCGTCCCGGCCCGGCCCGACCCGACCCGACCCGACCCGTGCCCCGCTTGCAACTCCCGTTTCCGAAGCCGTCTAACAGGTGAGGGCTCAAGCTTAAAATAGCAGCAACCCCACCCCCCACCCCTCCCAAAAGCATTCCCCACAAAAGAAAAACAACCCACAAAAACAACAAAACTCCGACCAAAACAAAATCCGATCTGAAAAAAGGGGTAAGGGTAGACTAGTCGGTGAGGTTACACAGGGCGGCCACGCCGAACAGCACCCAGACGTCGGGGCTGACGTCCGTCGGGAGCTCGACCGCGATCACGAAGTTGGTCGACATGCCCGTCGTGCTCAGGACCCCCTTCCGCTCCGCCGTCTTGTAGACGGGGCAAGCGTAGTCCCCCGCGGCCGTCTTGTGGCCCGCCGCCGGCATGAAGTGGATGAGGGGGAGCTCCATGTACATCTCCCCCGACCGGGACTCGCGGAGCTTCCAGGCGTCGGAGTCCCACCTCGCCCCTGCGCATGCGCGCAAGCGCGCGTGTACGTGTGTGTGTGCGTGTGAGGGGGCTTCACGGGGGCAGGCGTCGGCTTTGAGTGCGTTCAGTGTTCAGGTATCGTGTCATTTCGTTGGGGGCGGGAGGCCCGCCGATTGCGCGTAAACACGTCGTGGGCCAGAACTAAAGCTGGCGGTGTTGGCATATCGGGAAGAGTTGTTTGTGTCTATGTTAGGGTGCATGGAGCCGTGGATGGAGTTAAGCAGTCGATGACTCGAGCCACAGCCTGACTGCAGGTAGGTGTGGATGGCACTAATTGGTTAGCTTGACCGTAGCCACCGGTTGCCAGTGATAGCGTGACTGTCAGGGAGATTGTAAGGCTTTGCGGCACGGGAGGGGTCCCCGGTTGAGAAGCCCCGGCTGCCCGCTATTAATGTTAGAGCCGGTCAACTCGCTTGGCGTTCATGGGATTCACCCGTTTGGCAATGTCTGGGGTAGTGCCAGTTGCCGCTATATATATATATATATATATATATAGTGCCTGTGTTGTTGGCTGGCGCATATTATACCGGCACAACAGAGGGACCCCCACTGTATACACAAAATGTCTGTATCTTTACAGCGCTGGTGTGCTGCAGAGATTGAGAAGGCCTATCGCGAGGGCTTCGTTCTTTTGGGATGCACCCGCGCCGCGTGCAAGCAAAAAAAGAAACGATGGAGCCAAACACGCTAGAGGAGGCGATCGGTCGCGATCGAAAGCAAAAGCGCGAACGCAGAAAAGCTCGAAAAAAACAAGGAACACGCGATATGAAAGCAATGCGCTACGAACACAAAAAAACGCGAGGCACACGCGATAGGGGGGTGATGGGGGGGGGGGGGGGGGGGGGTGGACTCGATAGGAGAGATGTACTCGATCTCATGCATGGCCGTAGTCGTATGACCATAGACCCTCGCATCCCTACAATGCCGGGACGGAGCATGTCGGGTTTTCACCGATTAGGCAGGGATTGCTCGCACCAAGCGCGAAGGGCCATGAGGTGTCCGGCGAGTCGCATGAAGGGTGAGCTGCATCCTACGAAGAACCGCTTTTGAGGCGGACTTGCATATGGATGACAGCTTCAATGAGTTGATTTAATTTCCGGTGTAGGCATTTCCAGAGACAGCAATGGGAGTACTATGTAACTGCCTCTTGGGTGCCTTACCTTGAACACTACGTGATGCGATCATTCCCAATTGTGCGAAGTAAAGGTTCTTTACCTCGCAGAAATGATCTAATTCGACAACCGGCTGTGGGTGACCGCCAAAAAAAATAAAAATAAAAAAGAAACGGTGCCCTGGTTGTCTAGCTCACGTAGTGAGCGGCATGTTGTCGTTGCCAACCGACGCCAACCCATCCTATATAAAATAGGGGGGGTGGGGGGGGAGGGGGGTGCACTCATTTGTTGCTTGCCTCACTCATTTGACCATTGACCACGCACCCCTGTCGAGGCGGAGCGCCGTTCCTACTCCTAGTAGAGACACCTCCAACAGTTGGGCGCTCATGACGTTGTTCCATATATCACGCAGTTTTTTTTTTGCTATCTCCTAAGATAATGACCGTTTTCTCGCCGTTATCTAGTCTACAAAACTCGCCCATGTCACGACCGTCTATTTTTCTCATATCCTCCTCTAACACATCCTGCTCCTCCTTATGCATTTATTTCACATTCTCCTGCTACGTGAGTTCTACTCTACGTATGTTGTTTTGCCACACGGACACACCTATCAGTGCATCTACTTCCTCCCCCTCTCGGCTACTGGTGTACCTCTTTCTTCTTTTTTGGCAGGTCCAGGTCCCCAACACGAAATCGCAGTTTCAGCGACAGGGCTGGGAGGGGGGGGTGTAATCGATAGAAGATATGTACTCGATCTCATGCATGGCCGTAGTCGTATGACCATAGACCCTCGCATCCCTACAATGCCGGGACGGAGCGTGTCTCGGGTTTTCACCGACCAGGCAGGGGGGGGGGGGCACCTGAGGAAAGCGCCCAATAATGGTGTTTTTCGAATACACAGGTGTTTTTCATTTTTATGCCCAAGTTGTGCAGGGGGTTGCGCTTGTATCGTTTTCCTTTATATTGCCAAAATCGGTCAATCCAAATTCGCGTCACTCCTTAACCCTTTTTGTACTGCAGTCCCGTTCTGGGGACAAAATACTCTAATTCCAAGTGCTTTGCCCCCAAAACGGGACTGCGAACCTAAAAGGGATGAATCAATTCCATCCACCCCTACCCCTACATGGCGTTTGACGCCTGAAAGTTAATTCACTCCCTTAATGCCGGGTGCTTTTCGGAGCAACTTTTGTGATAAACAAAACATGTTTTCTTGTGGTTTTCAATTAATAGCCAGATAAATGGGCTAAAAAAAGGAAATTGAAGCTTTCCAGTTTTTTTTTGTCCCTGTCGGTTAGTTTGGGTTTTAATCCAGATTTTTCCCTTTTGTTTTTTCGCATTTTCTTTTTCTTCTTTGTGGAAAAAATAGAAACTGGAAAAAGTCGACAAAACCTTGATTTGATATGCACGCCCCTTACTGGAGGCCCAGGTATTTACTGCTCCCTGCTGCCTCCTTTTGGTCTGAAAATGGTTTCTCAACTTTGTTTAGAACTGCAGTCCCGTTTTAGAGACAAATGACTCAAAGTCTACGACTGCAAGTGCTCTGTCCTCGAAACGGGACTGTGCTCCTAAAAGGGCTCAATCGAGACCCCCACCTTCTAGCCAGAGGCCGTGGCAATATATTCCGTCATCCGGGCCTTCCGTGACGTCGGCAGGGTCCGCTCGCATCACCTCAAACTTGTACGTCAGCGTGTCGATCGCCACCTGTGTAGAAAAAAAAAGTTCACGAGGAGGTTTGGATTTTGTGTGGTCGTGGTCACAAAAAAGGGTGCGGCAGGGAGGCAGGCAGGGAGGGGGGGAGGGGGGGGAGGGAGGGAGGGAGGGAGGGAGGGAGGGAGGGAGGGAGGGAGGGAGGGAGCGAGGGCTTAACCTTTTATTGCTTGCCGAAAGCACCCCACTCTAACTCCAAGCAAGCGTACTGCTACTGTATTGTATCACACGGAGGGAAACGTACAGTATTAATAGTACAGCACTAGTGTGTGGTTACTATAAGCTTACACATGCTGTTCACGGGTCAGGTAAAACTTTGCGAGTCGGGACGGGTCGGGTCGGGTCGGGTCGGGTCGGGTCCGGTCGAGTCCGGGTGATCTGGCTCAACCCTGAGATTTAGAAATAAAACTCCTGACCCGACCCGACCCCACCCACCCGTGCTGGGGGTATTTGGTGTACTCATCCATGTGTGCGTGTGATAGGCCTGCTC